>CM053029.1:408255005-408313079 GCA_028564925.1 Lithobates sylvaticus | reverse complement strand
TCAGCAGCAGCAGCAGCAGTCTTTTAGGGATGATGTACAGTCCCAACAAACCAGTGGACTTGTACGTGGCTGGGAGGAGGTGGCTGGCGATCATGTCATCCTCAGTGACCCAGAAGACTCCGGACCGAATGCCTCAGCTAACCTACGCTGCATGGCCTCCCTGATCCTGCAAAGCCTTCGGATCAAGGAGAGGGACCATTACTGGCTGGCCACTCTCCTTGATCCGCGGTACAAGGGTAAGGTTGCGGACCTTATCTTGCCGTCGCAGAGGGAGCAGAGGATGAGACATCTCAGGGAGGCCTTGCAGAAAGGTCTGTGCAACGCGTTCCCAGAAACTGGGAGGTTACAAACTCCTGGTCCTGGGCGACGAGTTGCTGAGGCTTCGGTCAGTAGCAGAAGGAGCGGTGGGGAAGGTGGACGTCTGACCGATGCGTTCAGACAATTTTTTAGTCCGCAGCCCCAAGGTATGATCGGTTCCAGCAACCATCGCCAGCGTCTGATATACATGGTGCAGGAATACCTTGGGGCAAGGTCAGACTTGGACACCTTTCCCACCGAAAATCCTCTGGCTTACTGGGTCCTGAGGATGGATCACTGGCCAGAGCTTGCACAGTATGCAATTGAGCTACTGGCCTGTCCTGCCTCCAGCGTTCTTTCCAAACGCACATTCAGTGCTGCTGGAGGATTTGTCACCGATCATAGGGTGCGCCTGTCCACCGCCTCGGTTGATCGACTGACCTTCATCAAAATGAATCAGTCTTGGATCACCACCAGCTACCAGGCACCTGAGGCGGATATAACCGAATAATTTTTAATGTCACATCCCTTCAAGACTGCCTATGCTGATGCTGAGTGACTGTCCTCTTATGTTCACTGACTATCCTCTTCCTCCTCCTCAATGATCCATGCCACCACACCAGTGCCTAAGGCACAATTTTTCAGCCCCTGTTTAACAGGGGCGTGTACTTACAATTTTTTAAAAAAATGCTTCGCAACACGTGTGACTGCTGTGCTCCAAGTACAGTATCTGTGAGGGGTTGCAGTGTTGTGGCACCAGCACCAGTGCCTAAGGCACAATTTTTCAGCCCCTGTTTAACAGGGGCGTGTACTTACAATTTTTAAAAAAAATGCTTCGCAACACGTGTGACTGCTGTGCTCCAAGTACAGTATCTGTGAGGGGTTGCAGTGTTGTGGCACCAGCACCAGTGCCTAAGGCACAATTTTTCAGCCCCTGTTTAACAGGGGGCGGGTAATTAAAATTTTTTAAAAAAAAATGCTTCGCAACACGTGTGACTGCTGTGCTCCAAGTACAGTATCTGTGAGGGGTTGCAGTGTTGTGGCACCAGCACCAGTGCCTAAGGCACAATTTTTCAGCCCCTGTTTAACAGGGGCGTGTACTTACAATTTTTTAAAAAAATGCTTCGCAACACGTGTGACTGCTGTGCTCCAAGTACAGTATCTGTGAGGGGTTGCAGTGTTGTGGCACCAGCACCAGTGCCTAAGGCACAATTTTTCAGCCCCTGTTTAACAGGGGCGGGTAATTACAAATCTTGATTTAATAGTTCACAGCAGGGCTCATTCCTGCGCCCACCAAGAGTAACTATGAGGGCCTACAGTCTTGTGGCAACACCGTCCACCACCACCGCCAAAGGCCCAATTTTTCTGCCCTGTTCATCAGGTGCTTGCAATTACAAATCTTGATCTAATAACTCACAGCAGGGCCCATTCCTGCGCCCACCAAGAGTAACTGTGAGAGCTTACAGTCTTGTGGCAACACCGTCCACCACCACCACCACCACCCCCAATTTTTCTGCCCTGTTCAACAGGTGCATGCAATTACAAATCTTGATCTATTAACTCACAGCAGGGCCCATTCCTGTGCCCACCAGTCTTGTGGCTACACCAACATCTAATAGGGCAAATTTCTGCAGAGTATATACGCCAGGCCCCTACTTTCAAACATCCAACTTACAAACGACTCCTACTTGCAAATGGAAAGAGAAAACAGGAAGTGAGAGGAAATCTACCCCTAGGAAGGGAAATTCTATCCTGTTAGATTTAATTTGGGAAAAAGGTATCTCCTCTCTACTGATACTTTATCACCAATCCTTGTTTCAATTAAAACCCCACTTTTCCAAAAACATTTGTCATTGGGACGGAAAGTGAGGTGACATGTTCTGAACAGATGTGCAAAGACAGCAAATGTTACAGGGGTGATAACCCCTCCCTATGTTCTCCAAAAAGCTTAAAAATAGATTTTTTGGGGATGGAGCTACACTTCATAATGTACCTGTTCAGATTCTACTTAAGAACAAACCTAAAGCCGCAAGTGGTTTTAAATGGCTTCTTTTTCTCCTTTACAAATGTCATTTTGTGCAAGGACAGTTCTAAACACGGGAAACACATGCCACTTCACAGGCATACTTTAGACACCCCCCAGGTACCATATTTAAAGGAAAATTTCACTTTTTTTTTTTTCACTTTATGCATCATTAAAATGACTGCTCCCGAAAAAACGTTAGTTTTTAAAAGTTCTTTTTGCATTGATATATGTCCCCTGGGGCAGGACCCGGGTCCCCAAACCTGTTTTATGACATTAACATGCATATTGGCCGTTGTAATTAGCACTTTTGATTTCGAATGTTCGCGTCCATTATAACGTATAGGGTTCGAAAATTCGCGCGAACTTTCGGTCCGTTCGAAGGTTCTGGTGCGAACCGAACCCGGGGGTGTTCGGCTCATCCCTACTCCTCAGTATTATCCTTGTATTTGGCTACATCATATACACAGGATCAATGCTGACATGTTTCGGCCATTACAGCCTTACTCATAGCATGATTAACAATAAAGTGAGATGGCTTATATATTATAAAACCTATCCCCTAGTTAATGGGGTGAGGCAGGACTGAACATAATTGCAATTAAAACCAATTATCATTAACTTGTTACACATAGAGGGTCCAAAAGAAATCTTTCAGGGGGAAATACAGTTTTCAATTTTTGATAGGGATTTCAGACAGAGTCTGATTTACTAATTTACTAAGCCTGGAGGCTGGATAGTAGGTAATAACAGTGCGGTCTTTCTCAGCTCTGTTGGAAGATTTTGCACCATAAATCGTTTGTCTCCCTCTAGTTTTAAATTAATTTTATTCAATTTAAGAGAAAACATATACAAAACATAAAACATTACTTTAAAGAAGCCAATACAGTATTCTTCCAATAGACTAACATAACATAAAACAGCATAAATACACAAACAAATATTTATAAAATGGTGTATCTCTTAGGACCCCGTCAAAATAGAAAGAAATTTGTTTTTTTATATATTTTTTGGGGATAGTTATTATAGCAAAAGGTATCAAGAGGTGATCAAATACCACCAAAAGAAAGCTCTGTTTGTGGGGAAAAAGGATGTCAATTTTGTTTGTGTACAACGTCGCACGAATGCGCAATTTTCAGTTAAAATGGTGCAGTGCCGTATCGCAAAAAAGGGCTTGGTCAGGAAGGGGGTAAATCCTTCCGGGGCTGAAGTGGTTAAAAGAGTACAGGGGTTTAAGGGCCCTACTCTCCCCAAAGGGGACAGGGATGTTTAATGTTTCAGACTTCTCTTGTCTTGTTCTTGCCCAGCTATTTTGATTTGCCCCAATCGACGTGAGGAGGCAGGGGCGTAACTATAGGGGACAGGGACCCAGAGGACAGGGACCCAATTTCCCTTCTTCCTCTTTGTCTCAAAGGTGTAACATCATAGGTCTGTTTAGACCTCTGATATCTCACCAAAGTCCCCCAACGGGACTCCTAAAAAATTGTAAAAAATAATAAAAAAAACTGCTGATACCAGTGGTGGAACTACAGGGCTCACAAAAGTCGTACCTGTGACCGAGCCCTGGAGTTCCACCACCGAACTCGGAGGGAAGGGCCTCGGCTGGGATTCAGGGGGACCCTTCATGGTTTCTTGCACCGGGGCCCTGAAGGTTCTAGTTACACCACTGCGAGGAGGGGTTCTAGAGATAGCATGAATAACAATGGAGAAAGTGGACATTTTTGTTGCGTCCCATTACAGAGGGAACATGCTCGCGACAGGGTCCCATTTACTCGTACTTGAGCTGCTGGTCTGGAATATAATGCCTCTATCAATTTATACATGTGCATGCCCATCCCAAGATGTCGTAAAGTTGAGCGCATATAATCCCAGTCCAACCTGTCAAAAGCCTTTTAGGCATTGAATGACAGGAAAAGGACTGGTTTCTTGCTTTTCTTGACTCTATGCATTAAGAGAATGGTTCTCAATACATTATCTCTAGCTTCCCTCCCAGGGATGAAACCTACTTGGTCATTCTCTATCCACTCTGGTAAATAGCTCTATAACCTCTATTTTTGCATATAGTTTAATATCTTCATTTATTAGTGATATTGCTCTGAAGCTATGTCACAGTGCTGGCTTTTTCCCTTCCTTAAGAAGGAGTAATATATAAGCCACTTAAGCTTCCGCATTTCTGAGCCTCACCAGATAGAGTTCATATATGCCTGGAAGTGAGGTGTTAGAATCCCTCTAAATTTTTTAAAGTATATAGACGTATACCAATCTGGGCCTGGAATCCTACCCAGCACAAATCTTTGAAGAAGCAATTATATGAACATGAGTACTTTGGAGATGAAATATACATGTTAGAAAATCTCATACGGAGGTATGCAAACATGAAAATAAATGACAAACAAGGTATGAAAGGAAACCTAATTCAAGATAAGTCTAACTGCAGTTCCGGATGTTTTGGACTTCAGGACCAGATAGCACTCCCTTATTATTTAGATAGGTACTCCTCAGGCCCCCAATTTTAGACGCTTCCAAAATGATGTTTGCCGTGGGGGGCCAAGGCTTTGCAAATTCCCCAAGTTTCTTCATCGCTCCGTTCCTCTTTGGTTTGTTGCTGAGACCTAAATAAAGGTATTTTTTATTTTAAATAATCATTGCCTATGTGTTTTACTTTTCTACAATGACAGTTTATTTGTGAGTAGGCTGGTACATTTCACTAATCATAAAGTAGAATTAACAAGGGGCACCAACAACAAACAAACTCCGAGTAAATTTAAGCAACAAATACAAATGTTAATAATGTGGTTTTGCTAAGTTGAGACACACAACCCCCCTCAAAAAAAAAAAAAAAAAAATCTCAGTAAAATATGTATTCCTAAAAAAATACAAAAATGACAAATCATCCAAAAAATATAACAAAGATTCTTTTACGATCTGAGTAAAAATAAACATGTAGTCTAGAAATCCTAAAAACTAATAAAAAACTAAGTTTGGGAGAAGTGTGGGTGAATAGGAGCAGCTAAAACATGTCATTCTTCTTGCATTGTAAAGAAAAAGAGAATGCGCTGCATTAAAGACATTTTAACATTGCAGCGTGACGAATGTGCTGTGTCGATTAGGAAAGGTAGTTTTACCTGACCGAGTGCTTCCGTCACAGAATTTCTTCTGAGCATGCGTAGCACTTTGTCCGTCGGACTACGCTACACACGATCGGATTTGGTGTGATCGGACTTTGTTGTCGGAAAATCTATCCAGCAGGAGATAGAACTTTGTCCGTCGGACAATCCGATGGAAACTGTCCGATGGTGCCTACACACGGTCGGATTTTCCGACAACATTGTCCGATAGGACAGAATTCATCGGAAAATCCGACCGTGTGTATGGGGCTTTAAAGAGGTGGTCCACCCGCACCAAAAATATTAAAAGTCAGCAGCTACAAATACTGCAGCTGCTGACTTTTAATAAATAGACACTTACCTGTTCCAGGTTCCAGCGGTGTCGGCAGAATGTGACGAGCGACCGGCTGCCCCATCGCCATCCTCTGTCGGGGAATCAGGAGGTGAAGACGCAACGGCTTCACTGCCCGGTTCCCTACTGCGCATGCGCGAGTCGCGCTGCGCGTCTCTATTAGTCCCCGTTGTGTCCTGGGAACTGTGTTTCCCAAGACCCAACGGGGCATCTTCGGATATGGGCGGGACAGCTCCGGCTATCTCGTACTGGAAGTGGGTGCAGATACCTGTATTATACAGGTATCTGCACCCCCCTCCCCCTGAAAGGAGGCAATTGTGGCTCCGGAGGGGGGGGGAGGAATCCGATAAGTGGAAGTTCCACTTTAGGGTGGAACTCCGCTTTAAGTGAACCAGGCTTCCACTGATAAACACTATGGTGGTTATTTCTGAAAGGCAAATCCACTTTGCACTTCAAGTGCACTGCAAGTGCACTTGAAAGTGCACATGGAAGTGCAGTCACTTTAAATCTGAGGGGTAGATCTGAAATGAAGGGAAGCTCTACTGATTTTATCATCCAATCATGTGCAAGCTAAAATGCTGTTTCTAATTTTTTAGTAACTAACCCCCTATGTATGATATTATAGTGTATTTTGAGCCAAAACTAATTGTCCTATTGTATAGAGCAGGAGAAGGTTTAAACTGGGTTGTCACCAGACCATGTGTCCCCATTGTAAGATTTCCCCTGGCAATGATCACTGGAACAAATAGAGGAGTAAATCTCCCCACCAGAAAGCCTTTAACACACTACTCAAAACTAAAAAAAAACAAGGTTTTGGCTTTAGGTGCACTTTTATTTTAGTGTCATTTTAAATGGACTAATTCTAATTATAGACTTAAATGTACACTTTTAATGTACAGCAGGGGTGCCCAACCAGTGGCCTGGGTCACGTGTGGCCCGCGGAGTCCTCTGATGTGACCTGAGACTAGGGATGGGCCTGGTGTTCGATTCGAACCCATGTTCGAATCGAACATCGGGCGTTCGCCCGTTCGGCGAGCCCAGAACTATTTGGGCCGCTCGCATCAAATTCGTGTGATGCGAGCGGCCCGCAATGCATTGCGCCAGTCGCAGTGCAATGCTGGCTGATGATTGGCCAAGCATGCACTGTGACCCTGCATGCTTGGCCAATCACAGCGCCAGCAGCGAGGAGAGCCATAATTGGCTACAGGCAGGATGCCTGTAGCCAATTATAGCTCAGGGGCTTTAGTACACGCCCTACGGTATAAGAGGCCGCGGCGGCGGTGGCCTCGCATATTGTGTTTCAGTGTCAGTGTGTCAGTGTACTGCTGACTGCTGACAATATGTGCTTTATTTCTGGGGATTTGTGTGTGCGTGCTGTTAGTACAGCATTGCAGTATCACATCTGGGGGGTGTCTATAGGTTGCCTGTGAAGGGGGGCAGGTTTCCTGTGCTTAGAACTGTCCCTGCAAAAAGTGTCATTTTTGCAGGAAAAAAGCTATTTAAAAGCACTCGCGGCTAATGAATTGATGGCTCCCGTAACACAGAGAACTGTCATTCATTCATAAAAAATTTAAAAAAAAGCGTGGGGGTCCCCCCAAATTCAATAACCAGGCCCTTCAGGTCTGGGATGGATATTAAGGGGGACCCCAGCCCAAAAAAAAAAAAAAAAATGCCGTAGGGTCCCCCTCAAAATCCATACCAGACCCTTGAGGTCTGGGATGGATTTTAAGGGAACCCCAGCCAAAAAAAATGGCGTGGGGTCCCCCTCAAAATCCATACCAGACCCTTATCCAAGCACGCAACCTGGCAGGCCACAGGAAAAGAGGGGGGGACAAGAGCGGCCCCCCCTCCCGCCTGAACCGTACCAGGCCACATGCCCTCAACATTGGGAGGATGCTTTGGGGGTCTGAGACCCCCAAAGCACTTGTCCCCATGTTGATGAGGACAAGGGCCTCATCCCCACAACCGTGCCCGGTGGTTGTGGGGGTCTGCGGGCGGGGGGCTTATCGGAATCTGGAAGCCCCCTTTAACAAGGGGACCCCCAGATCCCACCCCCCCCCTGTGTGAAATGGTAAGGGGGTACAAAAGTACCCCTACCATTTCACCAAAAAAGTGTAAAATTTTTTAAAAATGACAGGAAACGGTCTTTGACAATTCCTTTATTAAAATCTTCTTTCTTCTTTCTTCATCCTTCGGTTTCTTCATCTCTTCCTTCCGTCATCTTCTTCCATCTTCTTCCATTTTCTTCTTCCTCCGATCCGCTTCTTCTTGCGCTGGTCTTCTCGTCCTTCTCGTCCGGCATCTTCTTCCATGGCGTCTGCGTCGGTGTCTCTTCTTGGGCCACTCCTCGCAATGGGAGGCTCCCGCTATGTGAGGCTTCGCTGCCTCTGACAGGTCTTTTATAATGGAGGGCACCTGGTGACCCCGCCCCCTCTGACGCACGGGGACGTCATGAGGAATTCCCTATGGCTTTCCCCATGACGTCAGAGGGGGGCGGGGTCACCAGGTGCCCTCCGTTATAAAAGACCTGTCAGACGGAGCAAAGCCTCACACAGCCGGAGCCTCCCATTGCGAGGAGGGGCCTGACAGAAGAACAGATGCCCCCTTACCATTTCACACGGGGGGGGGCGGGATCTGGGGGTCCCCTTGTTAAAGGGGGCTTCCAGATTCCGATAAGCCCCCCACCAGCAGACCCCCACAACCATCGGGCACGGTTGTGGGGATGAGGCCCTTGTCCTCATCAACATGGGGACAAGGTGCTTTGGGGGTCTTAGACCCCCAAAGCATCCTCCCAATGTTGAGGGCATGTGGCCTGGTACGGTTCAGGCGGGAGGGGGGGCCACTCTCATCCCCCCTCTTTTCCTGCGGCCTGCCATTTTGCGTGCTCGGATAAGGGTCTGGTATGGATTTTGAGGGGGACCCCACGCCATTTTTTTTGGCTGGGGTTCCCCTTAAAATCCATCCCAGACCTCAAGGGTCTGGTATGGATTTTGAGGGGGACCCTACGCCATTTTTTTTTTTTTTTTTGGCTGGGGTCCCCCTTAATATCCATCCCAGACCTGAAGGGCCTGGTTATTGAATTTGGGGGGACCCCCACGCTTTTTTTTTAAAATGTTTTAAATTTTTTATGAATGACTTTTTTTTTATGAATGACTTTCAATGAATGACTGTTCTCTGTGTTACGGGAGCCGAGTGATTTTAAATAGCTTTCTTTCCTGCAAAAATGACACTTTTTGCAGAGACAGTTCTAAGCACGGGAAACATGCGCCCCTTTACATGCATACTATAGACACCCCCCAGGTACGAAATTTAAAGGAATATTACACTTTTATTGTTTCAATTTAAGCATTAGTAAAATCAGAAAAAACATCCGTCCATAATACCGTATATGTATACGTAAACGTATACGTATTATGGACGGATGTTTTTTCTGTGTTATGCGTATTTGTTAAATAAAGCTTTACATAAGGCAAACTTATATGATGAATACGTAGGTCATGCTTTGAATGTTTTTTGCCATTAAAATGATTGGCGTCTTTTTCTCCTCCTTTTTTAGGAGGAGTTTAACAGTCACAATCAGCTTAAATATCTCCCACGTCGGCCGGAGATCATGTTCTTTGATGATGCCCTGGAGGAGGGGCGAAACGTGTCGAGGTAATTTCCGGCCAACGCTATTACTGACGTCATTTCCTGCCTCCGTGGAACGCACGCTTTTCCAGCGGCGATCGCGGAAGTCCATTCTGATATGCTTTGCCTTGCATTGTATTCTGTAAGTAGCGCTTAGTGCGCATCATATCCCCTCATATTGCAGTACTTCACCATCTATTATTTCTATTCTTCTGAGGCAATCCTTTTGGTCCTTTGGAGCTGACACCAGCGGAGGGAAAAATAAATAGTTTGGTCTCTTTGGATAACTCCCAGCCACCAGCTGCGCTTGCTTTTGTGCATTTTGGACTCCATCCTAGCATGTTTGCTTGATCCATTGGCTGCCACATTTGCTTTGCTCTGGTGAGTTCGGCCCAAGAAGGGGACTATTATTTGCAAATATATATATATATATATATATATATATATATTTTGCTTTCTCTGCTGGACTCTTTTGATTCATTTATTATAGTTTAATTTGGACACCTATCTGTTATTCACTTACATCACTATTTAGATGCATCCGGTGGGCAAATCCATAGCGAATGTTATTTTGTTTGCTGCGGTCTTATATTTTTTTATTATTACAACATGCATATTAGCCTTTAAAATTAGCACTTTTGATTTCGAACGTTCGCATCCATTATAACTAATAGGGTTCCAAAGCTCGCACGGACTTTAGGTCCGTTTGCGGGTTCTGGTGCGAACCGAACGGGGGGGTGTTCGGCTCATCCCTACCTGAGACCTCCTGCTCTGGGATGGCGAATTGGCAAGCCCAGATTGCAAGTTGCCGAACCGACATTCTAGAGCATGTGTTGTGAATGAAGCCAGCGGTAGAGGAGAGCCACATAAGTCGATGCTTCCTGTATAGCACTGGTTCCTGTCATATGCAGAGTTATACCAAATGCACTCTGTCTGGGACAGCAACAGCTGTCGATACCTGAATGGAAGACTGTTATTAAAGGTAAGTTTATTACTAAAATCACAGTGTATATATGGGCATATCTATTCTGTAGGGGTTACTGGGATGCTTTCAAACTGATCCGCAGGTGTAGTGCAGGGCACCTGCGGGAAACCTGCATTGAGCCATAAACTTCTGGTTTTACCTTTGAGTTTAGTGCACTTTCAGAAATTCTATAGCAAAGTGCAGCTAACCAGCAAGAAAACCACAGGTGCACTGTGCTGCCACTGTGGTGTGGGTAGACCACAGACCATCAGTATAAATGCAGCCTTAAGCCCCTTTCACATGATCGGTCCAACCCAATCAGACCCTCCATTCACCTCTATGGAGCGGCAGATGTAAACAGACTTATGTCCGTTTACACCTGCCAACCTCCAATCTGATCTGCTAAAAAAAAAAAACAGCAGTGGATCAGTCCTCTTCCATCAGAGGACCCATAGAGTAGAGTGGGCTGTGTCCGTTTTGCATATTCAGAGTGGACACGGACCTGTCATCCACCCGCTCCGCTCATTGTGGCCTGCTGGTTACTAAGCTGCTTAAGTGGCCCTCGCTTTTCAAAAGGTTGGGCACCCCTGATGTACAGTAACACTTTTTGCATTGCATATAAAACAAAAACAAACTTCAAGATGCTATTGCACAAAACCCTTGTTTGTCCTGAAAAAAAAAAATATATATGCATAACTAATTTATTGTACGTAATAATAAAGTATCTTCTGAATCAATAGGCCCATTGCTAAAATGTAAAAAAATGCTGTGGTCTATAAGGGATATATAGGTGTGGAAGATGAAGTATTAATTAAAAAAAAAAACTCTAAATATGTGTACATTACAAGCAAGCCATCTACAACTGATGGTACCAATTTGACACAGTACAGTGAAGGAAAAGTAAGCTCTAGCTGACACTATGCAATCTAATTGTTCAATCCTTTTTTAGAGCTACCATCATCTATGCAGAGCAATTTGATGCAAATTTATTGGACTGTTTAGTCTTAGGTTACATACTTTTTGTAAATCTAAAAGATTGTACAATCAGAACCTTAATCTATTGCATTTCATCTCCTTTCTCCATATGATCTTATATATATTCTGTTGGTATCAATTAAAAAGTGCGTATGTCTACCCACATCACCTCAGCACCTGCATAACCCTTATGCATCAGAGTCATGTTTACCTTTCTACTATGGGCCTGTTTATTCTTCAATAACTTTGACATTACTTAAAGGGGTTGTAAAGGTTCATTTTTTATTTTCTAAATAGGTTCTTTAAGCTAGTGCATTGTTGGTTTACTTACATTTTCCTTCGATTCCCCTTCTAATAGTTTTTTTTTTCTTTGTTTTCTTTGTCTGAATTTCCCACTTCCTGTTCCTCAGTAAGATGTTCAGTAAGCTGTTCTGGCTGACTAAACACTGCTCGGATGATGGTGTGAAGTTTACTGAGGAGAAACAGGAAGTGAGACATTCAGACAAAAAAAAAAACATTTAGAAGGGAAATCGAAGGAAAAGGTAAGTGAACCAACAATGCACTAGCTTAAAGGAACCTATTTAGAAAATAAAAAATGAACCTTTACAACCCCTTTAAGATAGCAAAGTAATTCATACATTGTTTTTTTTGGGGACAAACTTAGATTGTTCTTGGCAATATTATCTTGTAAAAAAAACATTATTTTGTATGTAATCTATAGACAAAAACAAGCACAGAACACTCATATTTGTGAATTGCGATGTGTTCTAGTGCAGGCACATTTTTTCTTACTATAGTGTATATGTGCATTGAGATGTTGATCAGCATGAATGGCAGCACATCATAATGCCCATATTTTGTGTTTTACCACAATTAACAGAACTATGGGCTAAAACACTGGTTTTAGTAAAGATTACTGTAGCGCTGACATATCTTTACCTATTAATGTGTGTTTACATTCTTTAACACAAAGTCTATGGTTCAGTATTTGAAGCCATCTAGTGACCAAATACTGGTAATGCACTTGTATATTATTATTATCTCAAAACAAGCAAAAAGACTTATACAGGAAGTGACTGTTGTTTTGATCTGAAGGTTGACCTTTTTACCCAGGATGCCGGGTGACCTACCCATGGACACCCTCTCTTGCAGTGCATGCTGGGTAGGGGATAAAAGGACCCCGAGCGGCCATCTTAGGTCTCTTGGGATCTCGTGGCCAGCCTGTGAGGAACTGTGCGGAGGTTTCCCAGAGGCAGCCGCTCACAGACATTGCGGAGCGTAACCCTGCTTGCTTGCAAAAGTGACCTGACGGTGCCTGAGAGACAGTGACCGGATTGAAGATCCAGAGACACTCATCCGAGCATCAGAGGATTGGGTTCATCCAGCGGAACGGAACGGAGCGACTGGCCCAGCTGACAGAGAAGCAAGCTGCAGTCACCGGACCAAAGTTACTACACGGAGCACCAATCCAGTTGGTAAGCGGGTCACAGCCCACAGTTTGTTAACCTTCACACGCAGTTAGACTCACACACAGGCCTCACTGGAATTTGTAGTTCCACGGAGGAGAAACAGAGCAACTGACACTGAGCAGGCTTGAGGCCTATCTACTCTGGTGCCACAAGCATTGTAAATTAGTTAAAGAAGTTATACCAGGAGCACCTTCACCTCAACTTAACTTTTCATAGATTGTGGATTACCAATCACAAAGGGTTACTTTAGCTAGCGAAGAAAGAAGATCACGGACTAAGTATTTTAAGTGAGATCTCACATATAGCTTTAAAAGTAGGGGGAGCTCCCAGGTATAAATATATAAATATATATTATTTGTAATTGTTGTGTTGAAATTCATTGTACTGTCGTCCTATGTTGGGATGACAGCACAATTACTGTAACCACCTTTTGAAGTATATTCAGTAAAATATATTTGGTTAAGCATCCAGTTGTGTGGAGTGTTGTTTTCTCCCAGCAGGTGGAGCCAGTGAGTCCTGAGGATACAACACAGGTATATTGCATTACATGATATTGTACTGTATTGTATTGCACCACAGCTGTGTCAAGGGGACTGAGTCAATTCAGGGGAGTTCCTTAGCAGAGTGCAGGCCAGAATCAAAAATTCAGCCGCTCTTTCGGGGGTAAGTGCTACATTACCATAATACAAAAGTCTTATCTTGTCTAAAAAAATATCTCAGGCCCACACTATATATATAGACTGGGACTGGTCCCAGTCTTGACTGGTAGCTAAGCTCTGCCAGACTTCCAGTTTCAAAGTTCAATGTAGCAGCGTTACTAGACCAGGTGCTCACCATGGCATGGTAAATGGTTTGGTGATATTTACTTCTAGGAGTGGGCTAGACTTATCTCTGAGTTAAACAGATGTTGAGATCCTTTGAGGCTGATTTACTAAAGCTAAATAGACAGTTCACTTTGCAAGTGAAGTTTCCCCAGAGCTTAGCAAATGTAATGAAATTTCATTTTGCAAAGAATACCCACATCACATGCAAGGAAAAATAAAAAAATAGATTTTTTGCTTGCACGTAATTGGATGATGGAATCCCGCAGAGCTTCACTTCATTATTCACTAAGCTCAGGGGAAAATTTCTCTGAAAAGTGCAAAGTTAACAGTCTAATGTCGCGTACACACGATCAGAATTCCTGTCGGAAAAAGCTCTGATGGTTTTCCCGTCGGAATTCCGACGGAATTTCTCTCAAACTGTCTTGCCTACACATGGTCACACCAAATTCCGACGGTCAATAACACCACGACATACAACATGTTCAACGGCACTATAAAAAGGAAGTTTAATGCTTCCGAGCATGCGTCAAATTGTTTCCGAGCATGCGTCGGAATTTTGAGTGTCGGAATTGCATACACACGAAAAACGAAAAATCCGATAGAAAGGTTTTCCGTCGGAAAAATTAAAAACAGGCTCTCAATCCAAAGTCCGTTGGATATGCCAACAGAAAAAGACTGATGGGCATACACACAGTCGGAAAATCCGATGAAAAGCTCCCATCAGACTGTTTCCATCGGAAATTCCGACCATGTGTACGCGGCATAATTGTCTTACGTAAATCAACCCCTATGTGCAGTGAAAACCTAGCATCCAGGGGCCTCTCACACCTACAAAAAACGAGTTTAAGACCAGTAAACCTGATTGCTGACACCACTGTTATGCCCCGTACACACGAGCGGAATTTCCGTCGGAAAAATCTTGGATGGTTTTTCCAACGGAATTCCGCTCAAGCTTGGCTTGCATACACACGGTCACACAAAAGTTCTCTGAACTTTCGACCATCAAGAACGCGGTGACGTACAACACTATGACGAGCCGAGAAAAAGTTCAATGCTTCCGAGCATGCGCTAAATTGTTTCCGAGCAGGCGTAGGAATTTTGCGAGTCGGAATTTTGTAAAGGACGATCGGAATTTTCGATCGGAAATTTCTCCGACCGAAAAATAGAGAACCTGCTCTCAATCTTTTGCTGGTGGGAATTCCGCCAGCAAAAGTCCGATGGAGCATACACGGTCAGAATTTCCGACCAAAAGCTCACATCAGACTTTTGCTGGCAGAATTTCCAATCGTGTGTACGGGGGCATAAGACTGATCATCTGACACATTTTCCTTCCGTCTAATTAAATACAATGTGAAATATCAGTGGACAGTGTAGGTATTGCCCATGGCATCAGAGGCTAGTTCCCACAATCAATAGTTTTGAGCTACACCAATGATTTTCTTTTCTCATCCTTTGTTTTGAAGCCAGAAAATGGTTGTGAAACTTATTCTGAACTATTTATATTTGCCATTTTACTTTCATTTAGGCTTTATAAATTTGTGGCAGACTCTATATGGAAGCTCCCAGCATTACATAAGGCAAGCATATGTACTCTGACAGCATATTGTAGTGGCTGGGAGCTGAAATCATATGCTGTACCACCATCTATAGAGTAACTAAATGACGTTCATAAACACAGCAATGTATTTTCTTCATAAAAACAAAGTATATGTCGTTTTTCTAGAAGAACTGAAAGCTTTACCCAAACATGCTTCTATTAAGTAGAACTGGCTTATAAACCAGATTCATACTCAGAGCTCTAGTTTCAGGGAACATTTGCCTGCATTTTTTGTGATAAGTAATATATTATAAAGTTAAATTATTCCTAACCGTTCCCTGCCTGACAGAAATATAATTAAATTGGCACGTACACATTAACATTTTTTGTAGATGCATTATACAGCCATATATTATTTTCAATTCATTGTATGTTTGTGAATGTCAATGAAAAATGTGGCATTGTGTGGTTAAAATTGCTATATTAATGTGTCACAAAGGCCAATCTTGACACATTCACATTTGTAGAAGAGGTATCATAGAAATCTGTAGGACCCCCTCCTGTACCTCCCCGCTACGCAACAGCTGTGTCACAGTAGGTGGAAAAATAAACAGCGATGTAATTCCTACTTTCCTTTTGTAAAAGCTGGAATGAAATTGATTAAAAGAAAAGGAATACTTGCTAGTTTATTGTACAATATACCGTAATGTGACAGTTTGATGAACATACAGTATTTGATTATACTTATCTGAAAAAATAATTAAAAAATCTTTTTCTGTTTTCTCCTTAATTTCACATTGTTTTTCTCAATGTTGATAAAGACATAAGCAATTAAGAGTTATTTCAAAGCTAAACTGGAAAAGATGCCTCTAATTTATGTAGCATGCATGGGCGACAAAATACTTTGGGAGCGGCCCTGACAAAGGGCAGAATGTTATGTGGTCAAAGTGGTCAAAGAGGGTAAAAGTGGTATGAATATGAGCAGAGAATGGAAACTCTGGGCAGAAGCTGTGAGTGGGAAAATGAAATGAGACTAGTGAAATTGAGCAAACTGTTAGACTGGGTTTAAAGGGCAACTCCACTTTTGTAAATAAAATTATATATACAGTATATTTGTTTTTTTTTAAAATATACCTTTCAATTTCAGTCTGCAGCCAGTTATGATTTTTTAAAGCTAGTAAAAAATCCAGACATTATTTATTTGTATGGGACAAGCTTTACAAGCTATTCCCAGTTTATTTTTTTTATTCAGCACTGGAAAATCCTCTAACGTAACCACTCAGTATTTAGTATGTGACTGCATGAATAGAAAGTAAGTTAAATCCATGTCTGAGCAGGTATGATTAGGAAGTGAGGTTAGCTAAAATCTGTGCAGTGCATGTCACTGACCAAGTGTGGATATGTTTTTTACTCTTTAAACTGGTGTTGAGTTCATAGTGGTGTAAAAGAAGTGGAGTGGAGACATATGAGCTAAATGGTGGGCAATGAGGTGAAAGTAGCACAGAGAGAAATGCAACGCATATGTTTTGGTTTCAAGTTAAATATGTTTGCAATTATTTTCTATGAAATCAATATATATGCATGAAAGAGGCAAGGCTAAGGTGTCATCAGAACTTTGAATAAGTCCATAGGGGAAAAAGTTTTGCTGCATAATGCCCTGTACACACAATAGGATTTTCCGATGGAAAATGTGTGATAGGACCTTGTTGTCGGAAATTCCGACTGTGTGTAGGCTCCATCACACATTTTCCATAGGAATTTCCGTCACACAAAATTTGAGTTCTGGTTCTCAAATTTTCCAACAACAAAATCCGTGTATCCTGTGTACACAATTCCGACGCACAAAGTGCCACGCAGCTCGGAATCAAGCAGAGGAGCAACACTGGCTATTGAACTTAATTTTTCTTGGCTCGTTGTACGTGTTGTACGTCACCGTGTTCTTGACGTTCAGAATTTCCGACCAATTTTGTGTGACCATGTGTATGCAAGACAAGTTTGAGCCAACATCCGTCGGAAAAAATCCCATGGATTTTGTTGTCGGAAAATCCTATTGTGTGTACAGGGTATAAGGCAATACGCATACTAAGGAGATGTCTGGAAGGGCATGCTGCTGTTCTCATGATATTATAGGAACTAGGATTGGTACAAGGGAACAGCATTATTAAAAAATGGTTTCCAAATGACATAAAGCCTTGCTTCATGTCATACGCTGTGTATTTTTCTAAACAAAATCCTTATCATGAAACATTACTTGATATGTGTTTAAAAGAAATTTCCATAATACACTGTTCAGAGTTCAAAGAAACACATAACAGACACATCAAATATGAAAAAAGCAAAAAGGTGTCTTATTCTCCAAATAAAAGAGGGAGACATGAGGACGCTCTGGTGAGGCTGGGTATCCGGTCCTTTGCAGTAGTGGAGAAATGGTACCGAAGGCAGCGCTTTGTAGAGAAGAAGCAGCTCTGGAGGGTCATAAAAGAAAAAGAAAGGCGCCTCTAAGTGCAGTAGTTAAAAGATGAATTACAGGCACAATGGGATTAAAAACACTTTCAAGAGAGAAAGAGGTAACGCGTTTCGGAGCATGCGTGGTTCCTTTGTCAGACCTGCCTCATCGCATCTTCACCTCGCTAATCCACGTCACCAGGGAATCTGACAGCTGCAGGATGGCTCTCTCTCTCCCCCAGACAGATGAGGATTACAGCAATCTGCATGAGGTCTAATCATTATATGCATATGACCTCTTTCTCTCATGTAAGTGTTTTTAGTCCCATTGTGACTGTAATAAATATTTTAACTACTGCACTTAGAGGCGCCTTTCTATTTCTTTTAGTCTCCAAAGAATACAGTTGAACATACAGGTAAAAAAAAAAGGTAAATAGCTGTAATATCCCAACTGTTATGCTAATTTTCGGACCTCATCAGCATTGCAGTATTTGCAACCTCTGTGCCCTGACAATTAGGTAGACCATAGAAAATGGCAATAAAATTTCCATCTATGGTAGCAGCACTGCCAATTAACCTGCACCCCCAAAGTTCACAACTGGTGTCTTGGATGCGGGCAAAAGTGCATTTGCAGCCGCAAAAACAGTTTAAAACTAAACTGACATTTAAAGAGACAGTGTACAAATGGCATGTCGTGGGTGAAGTCAGCCCAGACACTGCAAGCAGCAGGTAAAGACATGCAGGAGGTCTTTAGGGCTTTGGCACAAGCCACCGTGACCCAGCAGCAAGCTTCAGCAGATGCAAACCGTCGCCATGAGGAAGCGATGGCTCAGCAGCAGCAGGCCCTGGCACAGGCTATAGCTGCACAGCAGGAAAACACACGGTTGCTAGCCGCCCAGTTTACTGCTCAGCAGGAGTCCACTCAAGCACAGGTGACTGCCTTACAGGAGGCAGTGCAGCGGCTGGCTCAGGGACGAGAACAAGCGGTCGTTGCCGTTGGCAACCAAGTGTCTGTGAGAGCCAGCCATTTCTTACAAAAACTGACACCCAGCGATGACGTAGAGGCCTTTCTTACCACCTTTGAGAGGATAGCAGAGAGAGAGGGGTGGCCCCGTGACCAATGGGCCGGCATTATCTCTCCTTTCCTCACCGGGGACCCGCAAAAGGCCTACTTTGACCTCCCAACTGAACATATCAGCAACTATGAGCATCTGAAGGCAGAGATCCTGGCCCGCCTAGGAGTGACCATGGCTGTCCGGGCTCAGAGGGTGCATCGCTGGCGGTACAAACCTGACCGACCACCCAGGTCCCAAATGCATGAACTGATACAGCTGGTCAAAAAATGGCTGCAGCCAGAAAAGCTGTCAGGCCCACAAATGGTGGAACGGGTGGTGATGGATTGGTACCTGCGGTCCCTGCCAGATGACCTACAGCGCTGGGTAAGCCATGGAGACCCTGCAACTGCTGACCAGCTGGTTGAGTTGGTTGAAAGGTACACCGTGGTGGAGGACCTGCTTGGACCTGCCAAACGTCGGGAACCCACACCAAGGGCAACAAGACCGGCCACAGCACCTAGGAGAGAAGACCTGCCAGACATTGGAACCCGCAACCCTGCACCATCTTCTGCAGAACCTCGAAGGTTGGTTCCTGTCCCTAGGATGGGAGGCCTACAGTGTTGGCGATGTCGGTCCTGGGGGCATACCCGGGCACAATGCCCACTTCAGGAGGAGCCGATGGATTGCGGGACTGGTCGGAGAAGCTCCTTCTATGTGCAAAGAGTGTGTACCACTCATCTTGATCTGGTTGAAGGACGGTTCGAGTGTGAAGTGTGGGTGAACCACCTTCCTGCCAGGGCCCTACTGGACTCCAGTAGCATGGTAACACTGGTACATGTCAGGGTGATTGGGAGACTTGGCCCCGTAAATAAAACTCTGCGCGTAGTATGTATCCATGGGGATACCAGGGAGTACCCCCTGGTTCCTGTGACGGTTTCTTATGGACGTACCTCAGTGACACAATAGGGGTTGGGGTAGTAAAAAGTTTAATACATGATATTATAGTGGGGTGGGACTGTCCACTATTTCTCGAACTGTGGAACCAGGCACAGATGGGGCTGCCAGGACAGCCAGGAGAACTGGGGACACTGGGCCTGGAAGAGACGGAGTCTGAGGGGTCTAGGCCTGAAACCCCCACAACACACCCCTCTGATACAGAGATACCTGTCACTGATAAGGATATTGCAGAGAATGTTAATTTGAATGATAATGTTTCTGTTTCAGGTCTCAATACCGAGTTGACCTCTGAGGGGGGGGGGGGGGGGGTTTTCCCATTACAGGTTATGCTGGGGGAGGATGATGAGGAGCCCTCCCCGTTGCAGTTCCCAGTTGAGGAGGGTGAAGGGGAAACATCCTCAAGGCCAGTGCACTCAGACCTGGACGTACCCAGGGGTGCGTTTGGCACCGCCCAGTTGCAGGATCCTACCTTGGTCAATGCTCGAGAGCAGGTTTCTGTTGTTGATGGGGTCTCACAAATACCAGGGGCAGATCAAAGGTTTCCTCATTTTGCGTTAAAGGGGGATTTGGTTTATCGAGTGGCTGAGAGCAGAGGGGAAACTGTAGAGCAGTTACAGGTTCCCCAACCATATAGGCGGATGCTACTTGACCTAGCCCACAATGACGCACTGGGAGGACACTTGGGGGCAGAGAAAACGGAGGCCAGGATAACCGACCGGTTTTACAGGCCATGGGTGAAGGGCGAGGTTAAAAGATTTTGTGCATCTTGTCCCATTTGCCAGTTAACTGCCCCAGGGCCACACTATAGAAGCCCTCTGGTACCCTTGCCGATTATTGAGGTTCCATTTGAGCGGATCGCCATGGATCTCGTGGGACCCCTGGTAAAGTCGGCAAGAGGGCACCAATATATATTAGTCATCCTAGACTACGCAACCAGGTATCCAGAAGCAGTTCCCTTGAGGAAAACTTCCTCTAAGGCCATTGCCAAGGAATTATTCCAAATGTTTTCACAAACTGGATTCCCCAGAGAGATACTTTTTACGGACCAGGGCACCCCTTTTATGTCAAAGGTGATGGTGGACTTGTGCAGACTATTTCAGATTAAACAGTTGCGGACGTCCGTCTATCACCCGCAGACCGATGGCCTAGTTGAGAGATTTAATAAAACTCTAAAGTCCATGTTAAAAAGAGTGGTCCAGAAAGACGGGAAGGATTGGGATATGTTACTCCCTGCCCTCTTGTTTGCCATCCGGGAGGTTCCACAAGCGTCCACGGGCTTCTCACCGTTTGAGTTAGTGTATGGACGAAGGCCCCGGGGGTTGCTTGATCTAGTAAAAGAAACGTGGGAAAGTGAATCCTCACCGCACAAGACCGTGGTAGAGCATATCTCTCAAATGCGAGAGAGGGTAGCTAAGGTGATGCCGCTGGTGAGGGAGCACATGCAGAAGGCTCAGGATGCCCAAAGAAGGGTGTATAACAGATCGGCTAAAATTAGACAGTTTCAAGTAGGAGACCGGGTGGCTGTCCTAATACCCACAGTGGAGAGCAAGTTCTTGGCCAAGTGGCAAGGTCCGTTTGAGGTAGTAGAAAAAGTGGGTGAGGTGAACTACAAGGTACACCAGCCAGGGAAAAGAAAACCATACCAGATCTATCATGTAAATCTGTTGAAACCCTGGAGAGACAGAGAACAGGTATCCGCTGTGGTAGCAGTACAGTCAGGGGACCATGCAGGAATCGACCTGGTGCAGGTGGCTGCTACCCTAACTAGGCCCCAAACCCAGCAAGCAAAAGAGTTTCTGCAAAGAAATAGGGACATGTTTTCAGGGTTGCCGGGTCTCACCAACGTCATCGAGCATGAAATTGTGACGGAACCCAGTGTAAAAATCCGGTTAAAGCCTTACCGTATCCCAGAAGCTCATAGAGTGGCAGTGTCTGAAGAGGTCAAGAGAATGCTCGAGCTTGGAGTCATTGAAGAGTCGCAGAGCGAGTGGTCGAGTCCAATCGTGTTGGTACCCAAACCCAACGGCACTCTCCGCTTCTGCAACGACTTTAGAAAACTTAATGAAATCTCCAAGTTTGATGCTTATCCCATGCCACGGGTAGATGAGCTAATTGAGAGGTTAGGTCCAGCCAGGTATATAACCACGCTGGACCTCACAAAAGGGTATTGGCAGATTCCCCTGACCAAGAAAGCCAGGGAGAAAACAGCTTTCTCTACCCCGGAAGGCCACTTCCAGTACAAAAGAATGCCATTTGGTCTACACTCTGCCCCCGCTACATTCCAAAGGGCCATGGACAAAACTTTGCGTCCACATCAACGGTATGCTTCTGTTTACCTAGATGACATAGTCATTTTCAGCACTGATTGGGAGTCCCATCTTCCCCGAGTTTAGGCAGTCGTAGACTCCTTGAGAAGAGCCGGATTCACTATCAATCCGGAGAAATGCGCGATTGGGGTAGAGGAAGCCAAGTACCTAGGGTACATTGTGGGTAGAGGGCTGGTGAAGCCCCAAATGAGTAAGGTAGAAGCCATACAGGACTGGCCTCGTCCCCTAACCAAGAAGCAGGTCAGAGCGTTTTTGGACATAGTTGGCTACTACCGGAGGTTTGTCCCCAACTTTGCCACCATTGCTGCACCACTGACGGACTTGACCAAAGGCAGAAAGTCAGTGATGGTACAGTGGAATGACGATGCCGAAAAGCTTTCCAGAAGCTTAAGACGGTGCTCGTGGCTCCAGATGTTTCTAAGGATTTTGTAGTACAGACAGATGCTTCAAGTGAAGGGTTAGGAGCAATCCTGTCTCAAGTGATCAATGGGGAAGAGCACCCCATAGTTTTTCTAAGTAGGAAGCTGACGGCAGCGGAGAAAAACTATGCGGTGGTGGAGCGGAAGTGTCTTGCCATCAAGTGGGCTTTAGACTCTTTACGGTATTTCCTCCTAGGTAGAAGGTTCCGCCTAGTGTCTGACCATGCCCCACTGACCTGGATGAGACAAAACAAAAACACCAATGCCAGGGTGACAAGGTGGTTCCTTTCTCTCCAGGAGTTAAATATCATGGTAGAGTACAGACCAGGGAGACAGCATCAGAACACCGATGCCCTCTCCCGGGTCCATTGTATGATGTCGAGTGGTGCCTCCAACACCTCCGCGTTGAGGCAGAGGGGGGGGGATATGTACAGGACGCCAAGGTTGGGTCCTGGACGGGTGCTATGTAGCACCAGTATTTGGTTTGTGGTCCCTTTAAGGGAGTAGCAGCGTTGCTCATGGGGTCACCCAAAATGGGTGAGGGGTTCCGGGAGTAGCCGAGCAGGAGAGGACTGACTCGCAGTCCCCTCTATGTTAATCATAAGTTATTTGGGACCCGGAATTTGGGAGGCTCTGAAGAGATATTCGGGTGGGAAAGAGCCTCCCTCCCTGACCACAGGAATTCAGCGCACAGGGGGTTAAGGGCCTCCGGGAAGACAGCTCATAAGACAGGAAGTAGGGAAGAGTTGGGTGTGTGAGGAGGAGTAGGTGATTACACCTGTCGGTTGAGCTGTGTGGATGTCTGGAGGCTGCTAAAGAACCCAGCTACAAAACTGTATGTGTTTTCCTTAACTTTGTTTTTGTGCTGAAGATAAGCTGATTTTCTGTTATGCTGAAGATAAGCGGACTTTGTTTTTGTATTTTGCCTGTGCGCTGAAGAAAGCCTTATTTTTTGATTTTTTCTTACAAATAAATGTCTTTTATTATAAATCTGACGGTTTATGCACTTAATCCCGTGGAGCTATTGTCCCCAAAGTTCCCTATTGTCCGCCGCAACACACTACACAAGGCCACCACGCAGGCGGCCTTATATAGTGCGGGGCGTGTACTAAACCCCCTGAGCCACCCTGGCTTTGGCCAATTACGGCTCACTAGACAAGCGGCGCTGTGATTGGCCTATCATGTGGGTCATAGTGCATGCTTGGCCAATCATCAGCCAGCAATGCACTGCGATGCCGCAGTGAATTATGGGCCGTGACGCACCAATCGAATTTGGCACGAACGGCCCATAATGTTCGGAATTCGCCGAACGGACGAACAGACGATGTTCGAGACAAACATGGATTTCGACTCGAACACGAAGCTCATCCCTAATTGTTGCATTGATTTTCTTTTGTCTTTACTAAGATTGGAAAGTATTCCTGTGACATGTTATTTGGATAAACAGTAGAATACATTATTATTATTATTATTATTATATTATTATTTTACTTGCTTCATTTTCTGGTAAGGTGCATTTAGTAAAATAATAGTTGCTACATTTAATTAGAGATCAATTTTCTGTTGGCTTGCTATGTTTATTCTTTTATGCTTGAATTAACTCAAAATTGAGGTGTTCTCCACCTACTGCCTGCTCTCTTTACTTCAAGGGTGCTCAATATGTGGCCCTCCAGCTGTTGCGGAACTACAATTCCAATCATTTTTCTGCCTTTGGGAGTCATGCTTGTAACCGTCAGCCTTGCAATGCCTCATGGGACTTGTAGTTCTGCAACAGCTGGAGGGCCACAGGTTGAGCACCCATGCTTGGCATTGAACCACTGGCTCTTATCAAAATGTCTTTACTTATTAGCCATCTAACCATCAGGGCACACACTATCACTGTAGTCCTAGAAAGTCAGCCATTCTCAAATACTTTGATTGGATCAGGTGCCTTTTTCCCACTCTCAGCATGCATCTCAACTGTGTGTCCAGCAACTTCTAGATATCCCATTAGAATATATAGAGGACTTACAGGCCAGGGATGGATAGCTCAACCATTTTGCACAGAGTAGGGACATCTCCCTTCCAGATATCTACACAACAGTGAGGCCAAGGTAGGGTTCACATTTACATGAAATGATTGAAGCAAAGTTTGAAACCCACCTAAATTAGTGAACTTTGTTTTAGGTGGAGTTGGTCTATATTAACCCTGTTTGATAACATCTAGCGCCTCACTAAAGCTGAGTGTATCATATTATGGTACATTTTTAGCTGCACTGTTACATTTTTGATTTGCCTGAATATGCAAATTGTAAATTGAATTCAGATTTGTCCAAAAAACTTTCCATTTCATAATCAGGGCTATCAGGTGATCATATTCAGGCAAATGGAAAATGTGTGTAAAAAAAAATGAGATTTGCTAAGTTTTCTATATTTGCTGATTTATGAATTAGTTCAATTCTTTCTAGTAGTGAGTGAAAAAAACATTCATTGTGTTTATTGAATTGCAACGTTTCATAACATTTAGCACTGAATTAGAAGTGTGCATTTTATTAAACCCAATTGTATGGGTAAAACTAAACAGTATGAGTCTGTCATCATATTCTGTGCAGCTGCTGGCTTTCGTAAAATAATTGAAGAGATATATTAGGAACTGCTGCTTTAATTAATAATCATTTGCAATTAGAACTCATTTATCAAAATGTTAACTCTGGGGCTGCACGTTTTCATATTCATAAACTATCTCCCTTTGCGCTGTGTCTAGCCATATTTTTAAGTTGGCTTCTCTCCATGTTAGTCTTGCCTCATCACACCACAAATCCAGATGTACTTGCAAAGGTCCAGATGTCTGAATATGATTAAAGGAAAATGCCAAGCATTTTCTAACGAAATGTAAATAGTAAAAATTTAAAATAAATGCTTTTTGATGCTGCTTTTTGAAACACAACCCAATAGCTCAAAAGCTTTTTTTTGGACTACTGGGTAGTTATATGAATATGTTCTTGAGACGGTATGCAATTTGTATGTATAAAAAAGGTATAGATTAGTCAACCATCATGATAGACAAGATGAGATATATTTAAATAGCATGTGTTGGCTGTTGCCAAAACTGCTCCTGTACCGGAGAAAGCACAGAAACTCAACACCTGCCTCTTGGTTTACTTTCTTTAACTCCTACCAGTGCCAAAAATTCAGCTCATGGCTTCTGATACTTAGTATGCTGTACTTTGCTTCTGATTTAGTCTTAAAGGGGACTAAAGGGGAGTACACCTATGTAATAGATCAAGTGCCATGGGGGGGGGGGGGGAGAGAGAGAGAACACAATGATTTTATGCAGATACCGTGGCATTGCCCAAAGCTCATCAGATATTTGAAAAGTGTAATAAGTGTTTTACAGCATGTATTTCATGTCCAAATTCCAAGAGTGGAAATTGAAGAAATTCCAAATTCTGTAGGAAGAAGTGAAAGAGGTACAGACATAGAGACAAAGACATCCAAAGTTTCATCTCCTTGTGGTATCTTATGAAAAGAAACGAAAATAAAGTAGGTGCTGCACTGCTCACTAGATACTACTTAACTCAATAACCCAAATATAAATTATTACAGTGCCGCCGTTACACATAAATATATTATGAATAAATCAATACACCATTAGTAAATCTGCAGTGAATGTGTTAACCAAAAATCTAAACAATATAAATACATATAAAGTAAACTATATTACCAAAAGTATTGGCTGTCCACAAGGTTTAGGAGTGTGTTTATGAATTTTTGATCATTCTTCCAGAAGCGCATTTGTGAGGTCAGGCACTGATGTGTACGAGAAGGCCTGGCTCGCAGTCTCTGCTCTAATTCATTCCAAAGGTGTTCTATAAGGTTGAGATTAGGACTGTGCAGGCCAGTCAAGTTTCTCCACCACAAACTCTCTCATCTGTCTTTATGAAGCTTGCTTTGTGTACTGGTCCAAATAATTTGGTGGAGGGGGGGATTATGGTGTGGGGTTGGGTTTGGCCCCTTAGTGAAGGGAACTCTTAAGGCGTCAGCATTCAAAGACAATTTCATGCTCCCAACTTTGTGGGAGCAGTTTCAACATGACTGCACACCAGTGCACAAAGCAAGGTTCATAAAGACATGGATGAGCAAGTTTGGGGTGGAGGAACTTGATTGGCCTGCACAAGTTCTGACCTCAACATGATAGAACACCTTTGGGATGAATTAAAGCGGAGGCAGCGAGCCAGGCCTTCTTGTCCAACATCAGTGCCTGACCTCACAAAATGGAAGAATGGTCAAACATTCCTATAGACACACTCCTAAACCTTGTGGACAGCCTTCCCAGAAGAGTTAAAGCTGTTATAGCTGCAAAGGGTGGGCCAACTCAATATTGAACACTACGGACTAAGAATGAGATGCCATTAAAGTTCATATGCATTAAGGCAGGTGCCCCAATACTTTTGGTAATATAGTGTATGTTTAACCACTTGCTGACCCCCCACAGTACTTTTACTGTCGACTTCACAGGCAGGCTGGATCATCTACATGTACGTGATCCATTCTGTGCCAGGTTATGGGTGTGGAGCGCTCCGCTCCCACTGTGTTTACTGGACACAATGAATTGCGAATCCCGGTACCCAGATCCTGGATCACGTCAACAAAGCTGTTATGAATGAGAAGATGTCAAGGACATCTGGTGAATGTCAAAGAGCACAGAGTGTTGCATGGAGCACGAGAAGTCATAGGAACTGCACTGAAGCACTTTTTGTATATGGCGCACCTTATGGAGAATGTCTGAAGCACTTTAAACACACATAATTTATTGGAAGCACCTTTTCGCAGATGAATGTCTAATTTGAGACTTATTATATGTTGGTTTACTTTTGAATACGTATATATGATTAATATAAATATGGCACAACTGCTTTGATAGACCTAGGATGGAAATGGAGTAGTATTGAAGGACAGCACTGTGGGTAGAGCTAAATATTGAAAACAAGTGTTTAATATACTGACAATCTGGTCAATATTCCTATCGCACGCGTTCCTGGCAAATATGGTTTATAAAATAGTGGGTGCTTCAGCGATTACCAGTTGGGTCCTGGAAACATCAAGCAAGTGTACATATTCACCAGCACACCATGGATCGACAACTTCCGTCCAAAGATTTTTTTAATGAAAGAGATCACATCACAGGGATAAGTGCAACGTTTTATAGCCACGCAGGGCCCCTTCGTCAGGCATGTGATAAAGTGCAACAGTGTCAAAACAGAATATAAATACATTAGCCACCAATCAGAACATGTAAAAAATAAAAAATAAATGAAAAAAATGGTAACACCCCCACCCTGTGATGTCATTATGACCTCAGAATCCTGCCAGAAAGCATTAAAAACATTTTCATTTACATTTGTTTATTTTTATATATTTTGAGTCATTTTCTTTTTCTTTATTTTTATATTTATATTTGATTTTGATTTTTAATTATATTTATTTTTTACATTTTTGTTTATTTCCATTTATTTTCATATTTACTTTTATTTCGTCTTTATTTAATTTTCTTTATTTTTCCTATTTTTCTTTGTTTTTCTTGTTGTTTTTTCCTGCTCCACCTTTTTCTTGTTTCTGTTTTCCTTTTTCTCTCTTCTTTTCTTCCCCCCTTCTTTTCCCTTTCCCCCTTTTTTTTCTTTTTGCCCCTTTTCACCTTTTACCATTTGTCCTTTTTCCCCTTTTTTTTCCATTTCTTTTTGTTCCCACCTGTTTTCTGTCTTTTGTGCTTTATTATCTTTTTTTCTTTTTCTTTTCTCCTCTGGTGCTTTTTTCTTTCTTCTTTTCTCTTTTAGTTTTCTCCCCCTTTTCCCTTCCTTTTCCCTTTCTCCTTTTCGTTATCTCTTCTTCCATTTTGTTTTACTTATCTCCTCTTTAATTTCATGCTCTCTTATTCTTGTCCTGCTCTTGTATCACTCTTCCCTTGCTTTTCTCGCTTTTCCTTAGACTCGCTCCTGCACACTTGCACTTTCTCCTGCACTGTGGTATACCTAATGCAGTGCCGACCGTACGTCATGGGTTTCCTTGACGACGGTGGCCCCGCAGATAAGCGTCCTCCCGTCTCCCTGTTGCCATGAACGGCATGCGTGGCATGCTGTGATTGGCGGCCGGGGCTCCTGGATAGAAACATGACTGTTGGGTCCTAGTGGCTGCTTGGTTTTTGATCGGGCGCATCTGGTTTATGTGCCCGATCTAGTGCACATACACTGACGCCAGACATGCGGGCTGTAGTCCGCAATATTGTAGTTTTATTGCCCCTGCCTGCTTTAGGTTACTTTGATGTCTGTTCGTTTTTTATGCTTTATGGCGGGATTCTAACGTCATGATGATGCCACAGAGTGGGGGTGTTTGCATTTTTTTCATTTTTTACATGTTATGATTGGTGACTAATGTATTTATATTCTGTTGTACTTTATCACATGCCTGATGAAAGGGGCCCGGCGCGGCTCTGAAACGTCACACTTATCCCTGTGATGTGATCTCCTTTGGATGGAAGTTATTGATCCATGGTGTGCTGGCAAATATGTACACTTGCTTAATATACTGACAAGTAACAGTGCTGTGGAATACATACTATATTTTCAGTGGACAGCCTTTACCCATTTAGTAAATCAAAGCCAGTATGTCAGTGCTGGCATCCATCAAAAGCATTACCTTTCATAATAGAAATAATGGGCTTTGGGCCTCCGCTTCCCGTTTGTACAGTAGATCCATTCATATTTCCAGACAATTTGCGCATGTGTTGTACAGAAAGGATGTAAATGCAGCTGTCAACCGTTTTTTATTATTTTTTTTCATAAAAACATATTTGTATATTCCTGCAATATCTGTACTATGTCCTTAAAGTGGACCTTTCAGTAATTTTAAAAGTCTACAAAAAAAAATTTGCGACATGTCAAAATATAAAGCAACAGTACATAATTATAAAAACTGTAGCTTTTGAATTATTATAAAGCAGCCATTTAGCTTTAAATTGAAAGTAAACATATATTTTTTTAAGTAACTAACATGTCATACTTACCTACTCTGTGTAAGGGTTTTGCACAGAACAATCCTGATCTTACTCTTCTGGGGAGCCCTGCTAGCATTCCAGGCTCCTTCCCACTGCCACGTGCCCCCATAGCAGGCTGCTTGCTATGGTAGCCACATTGTGTGGCTCCACCCCCTGCTCTCAACTCACTGGCTGTGATTGACAGCATATCCATGTCCAGTGAGGAGAGAGAGAGAATGCGTTGGATTGACATCGGTGTCAGGAAAGTATAAGCCCCCGTACACACGGTCAGAAATTCCGACCACAAAATCCGTCAGATTTTTTCCGTCGGATTTTGTCCGACACTAGTGTTGCATACACACGGTCGGACAAAGTTGTCCGAAAATCCAATCATTCTGAAAGTGGTAACGTTCGTTGCGTACGACGGAACTATGTAGAGGCTAGTAGCCAATAGCTTTGGTCTGAGCATGCGTGGCACTTTGTCCGTCGGAATTCTCTACACACGATCGGAAAAAGTCCGATTGGATTTTGTTGTCGGAAAATTTGAGAGCAGGATCTCCGACGGAAAAAGTTTGATGGAGCCCACACACGGGCTGACTTTCTGACAACATGGTCCGATCGGACATTTTCCCTCAGAATTTCCGACCGTGTGTACGGGGACTAACAGGAGACTGGGGGGGAGCTACATACAGAAGATTTTCTACCTTAATGAAGAGAATGCATTAGAGTAAATAAAAGAAAAACCTACCTTTACAACCACTTTAATCAAGTGACTTTGCCTGGGCTGATGTAAACTGTTTGTTGCAAGAACGAGGAAGCATTTGTATATTATACATTATTACATCTGGGTAGCTTGTCCGAAGGTGAGAGATTTCAACAAAGGGCTAACCTGTGTCAGACATTGGTGAATATAGTCAAGAACTTCACAGTCCTCAGGATTTACATGACTGTATGATCTCAGTCCTGGAAGTAGTTGCTGACCCTGGTTGCCTCAACGAAGCTTAGGCCATCCTTCTAAAGAAATGTTGCATGTACACCCTACTAAACAATGCATGCATACCTTCTAATTTTAGAATATGAGTAATAGGGACACCTTGGAGGGAAAGATAGCATGTGGCTGTGGTGAAAAGTGGGTGTGGCTACTTTGCAGGACATGTCCTGGACCCCTAGGACACTAGAAGTTTAGGGAAACCCCAGGACAATTCTGCAGGATCTGATGTGGTTTGAAGGTATGAAGCATGCATTTAACTAGAAGGACGAGAAGACCAGCGCAAGAAGAAGCGGATCGGAGGAAGAAGAAAATGGAAGAAGAAGATGGAAGAAGATGAAGGAAGGAGAAGATGAAGAAACCGAAGGAAAAAAAATGTATTTAACTAGAAAAAGCATCCCTCCCAATGTTGAGGGCATGTGGCCTGGTACGGTTCAGGCGAGGGGGGGCCGCTCTCGTCCCCCCCTCTTTTCCTGCGGCCTGCCAGGTTGCGTGCTCGGATAAGGGTCTGGTATGGATTTTGAGGGGACCCCACGCCACTTTAATACCATACTCTATATTTATAATAAGTAGAGTATACTTATGATAAAAAGTGCAGGTAAAAGGACTATTTAATATATTTTCCTCCTGATTCTTTTAATATAAGCCATCAGCTGAGACGAGGCCTTATCGTCTTACCAGGTGTGTACCTCAAAAGGAGGTCCCAAAAAAGTACCCACTTCACAAAATAGTTTATACTGATCTGATGATTTCCTTTCTACACCACTAGTACTCCCAAAGACAGAAGTAATTCATGGGAGATTCACAAAGTCTCTTTTCAATGAAAGTGAGATCCAGCATGGGACAGCAAAGCAAAAATGGACTTTGATTCCTTTTTAATTCATGTATTTATTTTTAAAATGGTTGTTGTGTTTATTTCAAAAAGTCATGTTCTTTTTTTTTCAACCCCACATGCTCTGTGGTAAACTGAAAAGGGGTCAAGTACATAAGAGTTGGTGCCCATCAGCATTGGGCTTGCATTTTGAAACAGTATATGTTATTTTGTAACCCTCTTTTTTGAAGCTCCCCCCAGGCATACAAATGCAACAATAAAAAAATATCCTTATGTAAGTTGGAATCTAATAATGGTTGTGGATCATTTCCCTAATCTCTACTAATGAATAAAAAACAAGCAAAGAGAATGCTCAAAATAATAAAGGCAAATGGGCTTGCCAAGTTTACTTAATTCAGTCATTAGCATTAAAATAAAGGATACTCTTTTTGTTTTTCTGTTCAATTAGGAATTTGATACATTTTTCTTGGCTTGGATCCTGGCAGGAGAATGCAATGCTTCTGTTTTATTCCCTCTTTCCTATTCTTCCCTTGTGCTCACTCCTAGGAATTTACTAGACAACCTGCATGAACCCCTTACAGGATGAATAGAGTGTGTGCCGCTTAGTGGTCCTGACACCTGCTTTTCCAAAGCCCTTGCAGCTGTTATGGAAGAAATGTCCTGAGACAAACAAATGTTGATGACATACTTCAATAGATTTATTTATAAGGGAGTGTTTATTACTTCATACCATCTGGATAATGTTTTCTCTTTGATATAAGTAATTTAAATAGTAATATCACATTTAATAAGCAAAATATACACATATGAATTTATTTCAGTGTTTTTGCATAATGTAGATTAAATGCAGCTGTGGCTATGGGTTAGTGACAACTCTACATAATTGCAGTTCTGAGGTTACAAAGAGCTTTGTAATATTTGTGTAATGTATTTTAGGCAAGTACAGAAATATTTAAATAACATATAAGCAAAATGGCATTCTTATAATAGGACTACACCAGTACCACATAAAGTGAAAAGACATTTTCAAGGCTCGCTAGGCTGGAATGTTCTCCTAAAATTTTTTACATTGATATTGTACTATCATCCCAGTTTAGTATACAATAGAAAAATTATTGGAGATTCGGGACTGTCTATCGTACAAACGCAAAAAAACAGTTTCATAAAGATATGATAAAGATATGATAAAATTAATTGTTTTATTAACATATAAAATAAAGAAAAAAGAACAATACAATGTTAGACTCCATGTACAGCAAATGATGCAAATCCTAAGTGAACAATATGACAAAGACATTGCGGAATTAGATCTTGAGATCCTCAGATGGCAGGAGGAACATGCCAACTTGGGATCCCATAATTGCTTTCTAGAGAAAGACAAAAACCTTAGGGATCATCTAACAAAGTATGCAACAAATATAATCAAAATGAAGGAAAATAAATATCAACGTGATAAAAAAGCGTATACCTACGAACAGGCATATAAATGGAATCAAACAAACAAATATCCCGTGAGAAGAAGCAATTTGAACCAGGACCTACAAATCCCCAATCTGGTTTACTCAATTTTGTGAGATACTGTATATAGATATATATCTGGATATATATATATATATACATCCCCGCCTCTTCAACATCCTTTGCCCCTATAGCCTTGCGGAAGGATAAATCACAACATGAAGGAGCAATACGTAAAAGAAAAAAAGAGAGTGAAACTAGTTTGCAGAGTCGATCACGATCAGATAAAGTAAGTAGTAAGGACAAAAAATCACGTTCCCAACAGAACAAAAACAACACCACACTGAATACAACTCTGTCAAATAGCATATTGAACCATTCTCTTGTTTCACCCATTACCCCCACCAGGAATGTTGATTCAATTTCCCTGGTGGTAGGTCACCCTCTACAGGGACAAGCATGTGGAGGGACAAATCTGGACCCCCATGTGGAGGTGAAAACAGCTCCAATTTTTTCCAGTAACACGAGTGACCGTAAACGTACTTTACCTTTAACCACTCCAATAAAAAAAACTAGTCAGTCGTTAAAATAATGTGTCCCGGCGTGACAAAATCATTGCAAATCTATCTAGCAAAATCCTAGTATTTTAAAAAAACAGCAGCAAGCTGGCTCCTCTCACCTCCTCCCCTTCCTCCATTGTCATATATTTTTCAACCACTTCTCTACATTATCCATAGAGTAAGTGTAATAGTGGCTAAACAATGTGGCTTTGCAGCTGTGGGTCATGAATTTAATTCTCTCCCAGAGATAACTATACGTTGGTTTACCTAAGGCAAATAGTCTGTATCACGTTATGAAGGGTATATGTAGTCACTTATGCAAATACATTTTCCCCCAAGCTAAGTAAATGGTATGGCTATTCATTTTGCAAAGAAATACCCAATCCTGTGGCAAGGACAAAAAAAAAAAAAAACTGTATGTATGCTTGCACATGACCCGATAATAGAAATCAAGTAAGTTACCTCAATCAGTAACCTAAGGGAAAATGTCCTTACAAAGTGTAACGATCCTATTTTGCCTTTAGTAAAATCAACCCTAATATGAACTCCATATTTTATGGTTATTTGTAAGTGTTCCTCCAAAGAGTCCATACCACAGTCTAAAAAAATACTCCCAGTTCTGGCGAGTCGGGACAAGTTTGATATCATTAATTTGTCTTCACCCTGGGGTTCTCCTTATGGCCCTCCTGGCCTGGGGTGCGCAGTCTATTATCCTGTGGTCTCAGGGCGGGTCCTACCCTCTCGAGGATGGTCCGGTGCTGTCTCGCCTGCGGAGAGAGGCCCAGAAAACTGGAGGAACCAGGCTGTGTGTAGAGTTATTTTGAGGGGACAGCAAAATCTCAAATACACTGCCACTAACTGAAAACCTGCCTGCTTAATCTAGCTCAAGCTATCTCTCTGTCCATGCCAACAACACTACACATGGTCGCTGAGTAAGCAGCCTTATGTAGTATGGGGCGTGGACTTAGTCCCCCTGAGCCACGATGGCCAAAGGCACCCTGCCTTTGGCCAATTATGGCTCTCTCAGCAGAGCACGCTGTGATTGGCCAAAGCATGCAGGTCAGGTGCATGCTTTGGCCAATCATCATACAGTAATGCACTGTGATTTCACAGTGCATTATGGGGCGTTCCGCGACTTTCAAATTTACAACCAATGCCCCATAATGTTCGCTGTTTGGCGAACACCCAAAGTTCGACTCGAACATCAAGCTCATCCCTAACCATATATTAAAATGACATTATAGCCCTGCCGTTTTGAATGACTGTATGACGTTACTAGAGGAGTGGATGTTAAATAGAATCCATGTGATACAAAAAAGAATTGATTGCTCTTTGAAGTTCTCCTATAATTAGGCTATAAAAAGTAACCTTTGTAGATTAGCCCTGCCTGAACTACAATTAGGGCACCATGGCAATTAACGGGGGTCCAAGGTTCAAGCCTATCACAGGCACTAACTGTCTGGAATTTGTAGGATATGACTGACTTTTTGTGGGTATCTTCGAGTTGAACAGCTCCTTACAACACAGTAGGTTAACTAGCTTCCATCTAAACCATAGGATCATGGGATACTGTTTCAACTGATGCTGTATATTCTTGAAAGTGCTAGGGAATTTGTCAGTAATGTATACATAATGTACATGAATTAAATACTGTAGTTCTGGTCACATAACATCAGATGTTATTGAGATAATTCCACATGCATATCGTGATGAGTATCAAGCTTTGACAAGTTGATCTCTAAATCAGATTCCAATAGAAAAGTAACAAATTAATAATCTGAGTCTAGGACTAGTCTCTGTTGAGTGTACTATGAGCAGTTCATACATTTTTAAAAATTACTTTGTAGTTTAGCTGTTCAATAGCTCAATGATGTGGATGCCAATATCTTTGTTGAGAATGTCAGATTACTGGAATAGAAGCCCTTTCCTGGCAAGGTCTTTCTTTACTTTCTTTTCCATCAGTGCAGCAGACGTTAGACTGTAAATCTGCATATGATAAGCCAGCTGTAACAAAAGAGAAGATAGAAAATGGAGTCTACAACTGGGTATTTTATTGGTTTTCTTGTTAATTGAAACCATCTCTTGCTCTGTATTGCTAAGAGATTCGTTACTAAGTGAAACCATTCCTGGCTTGATTTTATGGAAATCCAAAGAATAGATATAATGAACATACATGTAGAGTAAATATACTGTATGTAGCAAGCATTCTGAAAATATTTTCTAATAAAGAGTTAGACTTATTTATTCCACATTTGGAGATCATAAGCCTGACAAAATCATTGCAAATCCTTCTTACAAATCCTAGTATTTAAAAAAACAGCAGCAAGCTGCCTTCCTTGTGCATATATTTTCACCACTTCTCTACATTATCCATAGAGTATGTGTAATAGTGGCTAACAATGTGGCTTTGCAGCTGTGGGTCATGAATTTAATTCTCTCCAGAGATACTATAACGTTGGTTTACTAAGGCAAATAGTCTGTTCACTTATGAAGGGAATGTTCACTTTGCAAATACATTTTCCCCTAGCTAAGTAAATGGTATGGCTATTCATTTTGCAAAGAATACCCAATCATGTGCAAGGAAAAAAAAAAAAAAACTGTATGTTTGCTTGCACATGACCGGATAATAGAAGTCAGTAGAGTTACACCTCAATCAGTAACCTAAGGGAAAATGTCCTTACAAAGTGTACATCCTATTTGCCTTTAGTAAATCAACCCTAATATGTTCTCCTTATTTTTGGTTTTGTAAGTGTTCCTCCAAAGTCATACCACAGTCTAAAAAAATACTGGTTAATTGTCTTCTATCCAAAAATTGATGAGGCCACTGAGGACACGCAGTGAAACGCAATGAAATGCATTGGGCGGAGCATAAAGCATGACGTCATGCCGCCACGCCGATTGGGTCTGTGGCGGCAATTGTTGTGAGTGTTTGTATGCGGCTTTTTCATTTTATGGATGCTTTTTTATAGTAACTTATCACGTTGTACCTATCAATTTAAATAAATACTACACTCTATGGCTTTATTATCTCTTGGCTGTTAGAGTACATTGTGCATACACTATCCCTGTGATAAAAGAGGATTATAGCGTTGCCGAACCTATTGTGTGGATTGATCCAGTGATCACTGATTGAGCTCTACTTGCTGCTTTACTCTTTAGCAGCATGTCCATGCAGTCTTACCCTTGGTGGAGGATAACACACAAACATTGGTGTACGATCTTGGATTTATTTTGGTGAAGGAACTTCAAACACATTTGGATGGGGTTGTTTCTTTATTTTGATTTATATTACAGCAGACTGATTTACTATTGATATTGACACATATATTTTGTAGATTGTGGATTATTCACTTTATTTAACTACTATTGGCATTATAGTGCTTTGCTTTTTTCTTAATGCTACAATTTTTTGTATATTAGGTAGATGTATTTTGGAGTATATCAAACTTTATTGCATGTAGCTTTCCCAAATTTTATGTGCTGACTATTCTTTTTGAAAAATTGATGTGTATTTAAGATATTTGTGGGAACAATAGACTATAAACTCTTTCTAATGTAGGAGCTATGAATGGATTCATGCTTCCTGTAAAGCACAATGGAGTATATAAATGCAGAAATTAATAAAATAAATAAGGGATTGTGAGCCAACCGTAGTAGTTTATGGTAAATATGAATTATAACACAAGACATTGTTAAAGATACTCTGTTATTTAGTGTACTTGTGTGGAGAAAAATACTGCCTAGGATTAGACTGAAGATAATTCAGTATGCCATGGTCTAGGGTGGCCTTTTAGCCCCAAATTCATGTTTTTTTTCCATTGCTGCACACTTGCAACATATAGTTGTGTGGAAGCGACTTTCCCTACTCAGAGCCTCATACAGAATACCTTCAAATTTATTTCAGGGGATGAATTATTTATATGCTGTTGATACCATCAAATTTCTGAAAATGCATATTTGCCCACAATGCTTTTGATGGGGAAGGTCTGGGTAACTGGAAAATGCTTACTAGGCATATCTGGATATATCTGGTTCACCATAATCTGATTCAATTGACTTATTTCAGAGCTGGAGATAGGCACATGTGAGTATAGTTACCATATATCATTTATGTGCAGACATTTCAACATCAATTTAAACCAGAAGATATCATCAGCTCTGACACATGTTGTAGCGCCGGCTCCTAATGAGCAGACGCTATTGTTTTTCAAATTTAAGTTGCCTGAAGCCACAGTTGGGCTTCAGGCTAATTCTTCTAAAAGTTCTGGTTTCTGTACCAGTTCAGCTGGGTTGCACTGGTTTCTCCTTGACCATAGGCGTTGCGGTCACCACTGGTAAGTGTAGAAACGCAGTTCAGCTGGATGTGTCGAATGCCACCCATTGCTCGGAAATAGCTCAGTGGAAGTGTTCTTCCTGCTGTGAATTCTGGGGGATGGTATTTAAGGTACCAACGCCATATCTGGTCGTTTTTTTTCCTTGGGTTTTTGGCTTTTTGCCTTTACTCTGGGGTTCTCCTTGACCCCGACCTCATGGCCCTCCTGGCCTGGGGTGCGCAGTCTATGTATCCTGTGTCTCGGGGTCGGCTGGTCCGAGGCTATGCAAATGAGAGGGTAGGGGCCTACTGATCCGAGGATGGTCCGGTGCTGTCTCGCCTGCGGAGAGAGGCCCAGAAACTGGAGGAACCAGGCTGTGTGTAGAGTTATTTTGAGGGGACAGCAAAATCTCAAATACACTGCCACTAACTGAAAAACCTGCCTGCTTAATCTAGCTCAAGCTATCTCTCTGTCCATGCCAACAACACTACACATGGTCGCTGAGTAAGCAGCCTTATGTAGTATGGGGCGTGGACTTAGTCCCCCTGAGCCACGATTGGCCAAAGGCACCCTGCCTTTGGCCAATTATGGCTCTCTCAGCAGAGCACGCTGTGATTGGCCAAAGCATCAGGTCAGGTGCATGCTTTGGCCAATCATCATACAGTAATGCACTGTGATTTCACAGTGCATTATGGGGCGTTCCGCGACTTTCAAATTTACAACCAATGCCCCATAATGTTCGCTGTTTGGCGAACACCCAAAGTTCGACTCGAACATCAAGCTCATCCCTAACCATATATTAAAATGACCATATATGGTCAATGACATCACTGGTATCCATATTACATCATCATGTTCAACAGCACATTATGGCAGAATTACATTTGTGTTTGCCTTCCTCCATCATTGAGAGTTCAGAGCTGTCCCTTACCAGTCTATCCCTGCCACCACCATCTTCTCTTCCACTTCTTCCAGGTTTAGCATCCATCCTCTCATTGTGCAGCCACTGATGATGTAACTCCTGACATTCATACTGGAGTTACATTATCCGGGTACCCAGCACTATTTGTTTTATCTTATACATGCTAGTGTACACTGTACTGTGCATGTGCCAAGCGCTGTGTCACTAGAAACAAAATTTCTAGGAAAAAAGGAGCAGCCTAGAGCACCACTCTAGAGAATAAGGACTGCTCTATGCAAAAGCATTGCACAGAGCAGGTAAGTAAAACATGTTTGTTAGTTAAAGTGGTATTAAAGACTTTCTTTCTTTAAAAAAAATAACAAACAACGTGGGCTGCTCAGTGCAAAACTCACCTGCTCTTTGCAGTGGTTTTGCACTGAGCAGCCCACATCCTCCTCTTCTTAGGTCCCTCGCTAGCACTTCTGCTGAGTGCCCCCAGAAAAAGCAGCTTGCAATGGAAGCACCCAAGCAGGCTTGTTCCTGAGCTTCAGCTCTGTGTGTCCATTAACACACAGAGCCGTGGCTGGGCCCCACCCCCTCTCTCTTCACATTGGATCACAGGCTGTGATTGATAGCAAATGAAGAGGGAGAGCCCCTGGGGAGTCCCCGAAGGAGGGAGAGTAACGGGCTGTGATTGTCTCAGTCAATGAGGAGGGAGAGTCCCTGGAGAGCCGAGACTCTCGTGCACATCGCAAGATCGAGACGGGGCTCAAGTAAGTATAAGGGGAGGCTGGGGAGATGCAGCACAGAGAGGTTTTTTTTTACCTTCATGCATTGAATGCATGCATGCAGGTAAAAAAAAAAAAAAACTTGAGCCTTTAAAAAAGAACCTGTACAATCACTTTAATGGAGCAAAGATCAGTGTGTATAATGTACACATTATACAGTAATGTATAACAAATTGAATCTTTTCTTGATCTGAGTGAATTAAACAGAAATCTGATTGTCTCCAATGTGATGTAAAAGGTGTCTGAATTATACACATTTACACAGCATATTTACAATCCATTAACACTTGTTGGCTGGAAAAACGTTATTAGCTGTTAGCATCCAAAATAAGTGTCTGCACATGGTTTCATTGAAAAAAAAAAAAAGGCAGTTGTTCATCAGGGGGTCAATAACCAAATACTCCAGATCCAATTTGCAATAATAAAGGTTAGGTAGTAAATTCTAGCAACTGTTTTGGCTTTAGCACTGTGACTTTTTTCATGTTAATAATAAGTGATTCCACACATTGCTGACTGCTTATACGTATCTGTGGCTTCAACCCGTCGCCAATTCACATACTAATATACAGGCCTACATTTGTCTTCCTGAATTGGGCATTCATGCAACAGGAAATAGGACAGAGGAGACTTCATGAAGTGAGCCAATTGTGTTTACACATACCTGGGCAAGAAAAAGCAATCCATAAATGTGGATATGTGTATATTTTTCTTGCAGAGAACGTTTGGCCTAACTACATGGGTACACATTTCCAGTGACAGGTCAGCTGACAAAATTCATCATTGTGATGTGAGATTAATTTATGATTAGCCTGGTTAACTTGTAGGCAGTTTATTAACTCTGCAGCATAATAGCACATTACACCTAACTCTATGTTTGACAGCACAGTGAATGGACACATTGTGTGAATTGTTAGCAATTGCTTTTGGTATATAAATCCTTTGCCCCTCCTCTGTTTTCTTCTGCAAGGGTTTACTATGCTTAAACAAACCACATTGAGTTAACGGCACTTAATTTAATGGATCATTATAATAGTTCTTGCTCAATGGACAGGGTTTATGAGTTCTCGTACTGCTATAGAATGTGTTTTTTTCTTGTTAAAATACAAAATAAGTTTGCTTTTCTGTCGCCAAGCTCACAATAGTTCATTCAGGTGAAATGCATACAGTATTTGTTTAAGACAAAATATGTCAGTATTTGCGATATGTCTGAAAAAAAAAAAAATATATATATATATATATATATATATAGATATGTGTGTATGTGTTTTCTGCTTACATTTTCAAGAAATGGTTATAGGTATATTTAGCTATGTAGCTGGATAATGAGATCAAATGCACATCATTCTGGCATTTAGAACTGACACTCTGAATTTTGGCATTTAGTCTATTATAATATATAAAGGTGTATACACAGTATATGAAAATTAGAAATGAGGGACTCTACTGATCTATTGAAATCAATTCAGAATCAGTCTTTCTAAAACATAAAAAAAAACACCCTAAAAACAAATGGTATGTATTTTACACCTCCTCCAAGAACTATTAGTACTGAAACTGTCAAACTGCGTAAAGAATTTGGCTAAGGTTATAGCGAATTAAGTACAAGTTTGCGTTTTTGTGCTCTTCTGTCTATTTCAATGGAGTTTATTGAAAGTTTTCAGAATATTTGTCATACAGAACTCAGACATATGTAAACTTACATACTTAGTATTAAAAAAGTTAAACGCTATATTGACATTATTTTTTATAGCATGTATTAAAGTTGAAATGAGTTCATATAGCTGTGAAGTAGAGTTTGGTCTACAAGCATTCTTGAACAAAATCACCTCTGCTTTTCAATCTAAACTTAACAGATTGTTCAATCACATTGTCACTCAATTGGCCAGCGAAAGGGGACAGGTAGGTGCGGCAAAAACGTGCCTTTAACGCATACTGTTAGACAGGTTTTTTTGGTTGTTTGCGAGCTGGTCAGTAAGTAAACTTAGCTTTTTCCTTGGATTTATCCTTAGCCTTGTTTATATCTTATGTCGCCCTCCAATGCTGCTTACTGCGATGGCCAGTTATAGATGGGGGCAGTACCGCCTGGAGGGAGCCTGCAGGAGAGGAAGATCCAGTAAGTAAAACTGCTTTTTGTGGCTCCTAGACCTAAAAAAGCCTTTAACCTTTGCAGTGCAGGGACAGCCCTGCTGAAAGGGAGCATTTTCATTTCCCTGAAATTCCGCTTTAATGGACCTGCAGGGGTTTAAATGCATAAAACTCCACAGAGTTGTGTGGAGTAGTAGAAGTTGAGAATGAGACAGGTGTATGGGGAAAGTAGTTTGAGCTGCTGAATTGTTGAGCACGGCTGATATTTGTCTTTGCCCAGAGTTGGTGGGTCATTATCCTTTTTTTTTTAATTCTGAAAAAAAGCTGACTTTATGCTAAATTTTTTCATTGCCTGGAGGTAGTCAGAGCCATCATTATCTACCTCAAAGCAACTGCTTCTACCAAGAAGATGGACCTCTTATTTGTCCAGTCCTATTTGTTCTGTCCTATCCAGTAAATCTGTGTTATGGGTACATATTATATAACTACATAATGAATTTAGAATACATCTGTAGCAGGAGTTTGGCTTCTACTCACAATTTTATTCACATACATTTTTTTTTATTGTTAGCATTTGCAGTACAGGAGTACGTAGAATGAAAATATACAAATCGTATCCTGCATTGATTTATCAGACGTATGCTCGAAATTTCTTTCAATATGTCCTAAGACAGCAGCAGTCACACTTCTGAAATTGTTGTATATGCATTTTAGTGTCATGTAATAACATGTAGTATCCTATGTAAGGTAGTGAGAGTCACAAGAATACTCAAAGTGTAGGAAAAAGAGAGGGGTAGAAAAAGAAGAAGGAAGAGGTCACCTCAGTAGCTCACTTACCTGGTCATGGTGGGTCCTCCCGAATGTGCCACAGCTCCCATACCCTGTCATGGGCATCCAGTCTGTCCTGCATCCTGGTCGTCATCTTCTCCATCAGCTCTGCGTCTTTAATTCTGGCGTATAAGGCCTCAGGAGTAGGGGGAGCGTTTTTTCCAGTTTAGGGCGAAAAGACAGCGTGCTGCTGTGAGGATGTGGCATACTATTTTTTTGTAGGGTATGGAGACCCTTAGGCTACTTTCACACTGGAGCGGTGGGGGCGCTGGGCGTAAAGCGGCGCTATATTTAGCGCCGCTTTACCGGCGTTTTAGCAGCGCATTTCGGCCGCTAGCGGGGTGGTTTTACCCCCCGCGAGCGGCCGAAAAAGCTGCAGTGGCGTTTTGCGGGCGGGTTCGGAGCGCTGCCACATTGTTTCCAATGGGAACGGGCGCTATAGGAGCGGTAAATATACCGCTCCTATAGCGAGCCAAAGATGCGGCTTGCAGGACATTTTCCAGCATCCTGCAAGCGCACCGCTTCAGTATGAAAGCCCTCAGGCTTTCACACTGAAGACACAGCAACAGCTGTTTCGGGTCGGTTTGCAGGTGCTATTTTTAGCGCAATAACGCCTGCAAACCGCCCCAGTCTGAAAGGGGCCTTAGTGGCGATAAGCCCAATAGGAAAAATTGGGGGTCATGGGGGACTGGTGTTTCTAGAAGATTGGTCAGCAGCTGTTGGACCTCCTTCCAGCAGGGGGAAATTAGTGGGCAGCTCCAATAAATGTGGAGGAGTGTGCCCTCTCCCTGGCATCGCCAGCATCAATCCAAACTAGTGGGATAGATGGTGTGAAGCACATCTGGATTCATGTACCAAAAAGAGATGATTTTATACGCATTCTCCTTATATAGCGTGCAGAGTGAGCTCTTTGCCGCCTGAGAAAATATCACCTGCCATTGTTCTATAGGGATTTCCTCATTGAGGGCTTTCTCCCACTTAATCATATAGGTGTGTTTGCCTTTTGTGTCTAGTGGGTAAGCATTTACTATTATATAAATATCTGAGATCAAGCCCTCCTGGGCAGATCCTGTCAGGATTAGATTTTCAAAAGGGGTTGGAGGAGAGATATGCAGGTCAGGTGCTATGGTCAAGGCATAGTGTATTTGTGGATAGCTATAAAACACCTGGCGGGGCCGGTCAAATTTAGTCTGAAGTTTGGAGAAGGGTAATAACTTGCGTGATCTAGGGTCCACTAGGTTCCCATAGTGATATTAATTTTGTGATGACCATGGATGTGACATTTGGTGAGTGAGACTATCTGGCACCTTGGGATTGCAGACAAATGAGGTCAGAAGCGACCTTTCTGAGGATAGCCTGTGTTTGCGCCAGAGCTGGCGGAGTTGGTACATAGATCCCAGTAAACGTTCAGGGGGCACTTCCGCATTCGCACTCCAAAGTAAGTTATTTGGGTGGGTCTGTGATTTTTTCCATTTCTGTCAATTTAATATATGACCAATGGGTGAACCACGATGCTATTACATGAAGTTGGATGGCTTGATAGTATTTGATGAGGTTGGGAAATGTGAGGCCTCTGTCCGAGCACGCTGCCATTAGTACTGATTGGGGTATTCTATGCCTTTTGTGGTTCCAGATAAATTTAAGTAAGTCAGATTGGAGTTTTCTCAGGTGTTTGTAGGGGACCGAGATAGGTAGTGTTTGGAAAAGGTATAGTAGTTTTGGGAGGATTGTCATCTTAACTGAAGCGATCCGGCCCAAAAGGGAGATATGGTGCTTTTTCCACTGCAAAAGCATGGTTCTGATCGAGTGGAAGAGGGGCAGGGAAGTTTTCCCGATATAAGGTGGTGAAATTAGGGGTGATGTGTATACCCAGATATTTCAAGGAGGTGCATTTCCAGTGATAGGAGAAATTGGCCTGTAGATGTGTAGTTTGCGCTTCAGGAATATTAATTGGGAGGGCCTCCGATTTAGACGTATTCATTTTGTATCCCGAGAGGACCCTGTATCCATTGAGTTCTGCATGGAGATTTGGAAGGGAGATTCTGGGTTGTGTCAGGGTGAGGATAATGTCGTCAGCGAATAGTGAAAATTTTAACTCTCTGCCCCTGACTAATACAACCCGGATATCTGGATTATTTTGAACAGAGGCAGCTAGGGGTTCAACACACAGTGCGAACAGCAGGTGTGAAAGTGGGCACCCCTGGCCGGTGCCATTAGTTACAGAGAATGAGGGGGAGAGGGCGAAGGCAGTCCTAACTTGGGATGTAGGGTAGGAGTAGAGGTGCTGGATCACTCGTAGGAAAGGTCACCTAAACCCAGCATGTTGTAGCATGGTAAACAGGAAGGGCCAACCAAGACGGTCAAAGGCCTTTTCAGCATCCAGGCTAAGTAGCAAGGATGCCGAATTCTCCCTGTTCGCCGCATCCACCAGATCGATCACCTTCCTGGTATTGTCGCCCGCCTGTCTGAGTGGGACAAAGCCCACCTGATCCTTATAAATGAGTGAGGGGAGGACTACATTCAGTAGAATTGAGAGCAGGTTTGTAAAAAAATTTAGGTCCGAGTTCAGCAGAGCAATAGGTCTGTAGATGGCACATAAGATAGGGTCTTTATCTGGCTTGGGGATCAGAGTAATAAAGGATTGTTGCATGTCTGCTGGTATGGGGGTGTCCTGGAGGAAGGCATTGAAGAGTTTGCACATGTGGGGGATTAGGAGGGGAAGGAAGGACTTATAGTATTCATAAGGTAGTCCATCTGGGCCTGGGGACTTGTGGGATGGTAGAGATTTAACAGTCTGTTCTATTTCTTCTTCAGTTACTCACAATTTTAAATCCACGTTCTATGTGACATGAGCTAAAGCATAAGAAAGACAGGGGGCATTAGTTAAACAATGCCCTCTCAAATGGGAATGTTATAGCCAGAAACGTGTCTGGTTTGTGTGCTGTGTTCTTCCATACTCCATGTTGTGTAACTTACCGAGACAGTCATCCTCATAAGGGATCATCATGTGTCCTCACAGCAGGTGCAAGAAGAAGGAGCAAAAGAATGTTAGGTGTACATTGGCAAGAGCTACAGCATCAACCTGTCCCCACTCCCTTTTATCTATGTGGTTGTGTCCCTTCCTGCAAAAAGAAGAGAACTATTGTTGATACATGTATATAGTTTTTCATCAACAGGAGCCCTAATGGCTGGGTTGTAAACTGGTTGAATATTATTGATAATAATTTCATGATTTAAGATATCTTTTTGTTCAAATACCAAAAATAAAGATCTGTGACCAATTTCATTCACAAGAATGTGTAAACTCTTTATTCAATATAGGTTCCATAAGGGAATTGTTTTTTATTTTTTTTTTATGCAAGCGTGGTGAAGAGTAAGCATATAGTCCATATATTTAACTACTGAGAGAGCCCAGTTAGCTGGCCTTTATCATGCATTAATGAATGTAGCTTAATCAACCTTCCTTTTCAAACTCAATAGTATATGTCTACAATCATCTGGTTAAGCAAAATCCACCTAAAACAAACATCTGTTCATCCTCCTTTAACAGATGAGATGAGATGAAAACTCTACTACACTTCAATGTGTAGAGTGAGGCTAGCGGTTTGATAATGCAAATGTACCCACTGTAGTTCTGACAATGGAAATTAAACTTATTGTAGATATAATAACAACATTCATTACATTTGAAAAATACGCAATGGAATCTTTTGTAAGTCAGAGCACACACTTTGAACGGGAATCGATAGTGGTTGGGAAGGTTTTCTCGCAGGCTGTTGCTTTATTGAATTTGTGGAAATTTGTATTTACCTATTCATGAGCACATCCGCAGTTGCTTGTCTCTTGGCAGTGAGAAGGATATAGAACATATTCTTTCAATTAAATCTCACATTGTTAAGGCTTTATGAGCTTCAAAGAAAAAAAAGTTTGAATTGATTTTAAAATTACCAGGCCATCTACAGTATACTTAGTTTCTAGCTTTTTAGATGTCAGTAAAATGGGAATGCTATTGATTCTATTGGATGAAAACAGATGGTACTCCTTTGGTTTTGTACAGCCTGGTGGGGTCTTAAGTATTGCTGACACAAATGATAAACGGTCAGAGCCCAAAATATAATACATTCAAATACACAAAGTCGCACATCAAAGGCAGGATAAATGACAGACCCCAAGGTTGTAGCCTCAGAGTATTACATCACAGTCAGTGCTATCATGACTACTTCTTCCATGCTTTAAGTTATTTATCTCTATGACTAAAAAACAAAACAAAAGGTTTTAATAATTATTTATGTTCAAATTATTTTAGTTTTGTGGTAGTTAAAAGGAAAAAAATGTAATTCTTCGACATAAAAAAATCACATATGGTATTTCATAGTTGAAAGTGGCATACAAAGAGGAAATATACAACTACTTCCTCCCAAAAGAACATGCAAACTGAGTTCAGGACTTAAAGACATTTGCTTCTCAACTCTCAGGTATTCCATGCCATGGATTATTTATTTAATGGGCTAAATGAATTACTCGACTTCCTACACTTTAAGCAGAGAACACAGTGTTATTATTCAAATCATTTGTAGACATATACAGTGCCTTGAAAAAGTGTTCATACCCCTTGAAATTTTTCACATTTTGTCATGTTACAAACAAAAACGTAAATCACTTTTTTGGGAATTTTATGTGATAGACCAACACAAACTGGCACATAATTGTGAAATTGAAGTAAAGTGATAATGTTTTTAAATTTTTTTTTACAAATAAATATCTGAAAAGCGTGGCGTGCATTTGTATTCAACCCTCTTTACTCTGATAGCCCTAACTAAAATCTAGTGGAACCAATTGCCTCCAGAAGTCACCTAATTAGTAAATAGAGTCCGTCTGTGTGTAATTTAATCTCTGTATAAATACAGATGTTCTGTGAAGCCCTCAGAGGTTTGTTAGAGAACCTTAGTGAACAAACAGCATCATGAAGGCCAAGGAACACACCAGACAGGTCAGGGATAACATTGTGGAGAAGTTTAAAGCAGGTCAGGTTATAAAAAAAATATCTCAAGCTTTGAACATCTCACAGAGCACTGTTCAATCCATCATGCGAAAATGGAAAGAGTATGGCGCAACTGTAAAACTACCAAGACATGGCCATCTACCTAAACTGACGCCGCGCAAGGAGAGCATTAATCAAAGAAGCAGCCAAGAGGTCCATGGTAACTCTGGAGGAGCTGCAGAGATCCCCCATACACACGGTCGGATTTTCCGATGGATTCTGTCCTATCGGACAATGTTGTCGGTAAATTCCGACCGTGTGTAGGCACCATCGGACAGTTTCCATCGGATTGTCCGACCGTGTGTAGGCACCATCGGACAGTTTCCATCGGATTGTCCGACGGACAAAGTTCCTGCTGGATAGATTTTTTGACAACAAAGTCCGATCACACCAAATCCGATCGTGTGTAGCGTAGTCCGACGGACAAAGTGCTACGCATGCTCAGAAGAAATTCTGTGACGGAAGCGCTCGGTCAGGTAAAACTACCTTTCCTAATCGACACAGCACATTCGTCACGCTGCAATGTTAAAATGTCTTTAATGCAGCGCATTCTCTTTTTCTTTACAATGCAAGAAGAATGACATGTTTTAGCTGCTCCTATTCACCCGCACTTCTCCCAAACTTATTTCTTTATTAGTTTTCAGGATTTCTAGACTAGATGTTTATTTTTCCTCAGATCGTAAAATAATCTTTGTTATATTTTTTGGATGATTTGTCATTTTTTTATTTTGTTTGGAATACATATTTTCAGGAAAATTTTTGAGGGGGGGTTGTGTGTCTCAACTTAGCAAAACAACATTATTAACATTTGTATTTGTTGCTTAAATTTACTAGGAGTTTGTTTGTTGTTGGTGCCCCTTGTTAATTAGACTTTATGATTTGTGAAATGTACCTGCCTACTCACAAATAAACTGTCATTGTAGAAAAGTAAAACACATAGGCAATGATTATTTCAAATCAAAAATACCTTTATTTAGGTCTCAGCAACAAACCAAAGAGGAACGCAGCGATGGAGAAACTTGGGGAATTTGCAAAGCCTTGGACACCCACGGCAAACATCGTTTTTCAAGCTTCTAAAATTGGGGGCCTGAGGAGTACGTATCTTAAGGGGAGTGCTATCTGGTCCTGAAGTCCAAAACATCCGAAAATGCAGCAGATGCCATCTAGGTCCCCAGGCTCTGGTCCTACGAGAGGCTCCATCTTCTCTCAGACCAGACTGAATCCAGGTCGTCACTCTCTTGTCTTCCTTCCACGCTTCCTTGCACGCTGTGGCTGTGGTGCTGGTGGGGTGGCAGAGGAGGAGGAGGAGGAGGCGGAGCAAGGTCACTATCGCAAACATGTGTGAATGGGGTCATCCCCCCAGCCATACCCTTATTTAGGACTTTGAGGATGACATCCTCACACATGTTGCGTTGCCCCACCTCCATAGCCTTCATTTTAGTGGCAACCACGGAGCCAAAGGTCTCCTCGTCGGTGGGTGTGGCATGTAGGGAGGCTGAAGCCTCTCTGATCAGCCGGAGCGCTGACTCTCCCGCCTCACCCCCCCTTCTCGCCCTTTTGTAGGGAAGGCGGAGGGGAGGGACTTGGGAGTCAGTCAGGCTCCTAGGCCTACCCCCCTCTTGGCTGCCACTACCCACCTCTTGGCTGCCACTAACCCCTTCCTCCTCCTGACTGCCACATTCCACAGCCACCTCCTGGCTGAGGTCTTCCTGTGTATGAAAAAGGGACATAGTTTCAGTTATTTGTTCATCAAACACACACAATTTTCATCTAGTGACTGTTGCAAAATGTTTACAAATAGAAAACCATACAATTCTCATCCCTGCAGTTTAGATTCTTAACCCAAATGTCTCCAAAACTACTGTCTGTTGATATGTCAAACACGTTAGGAACTAAGCAAATGGGGATCCTGAATTAAGTGAACATCATTCATTTTTCCCAAAAATGGTTACAAAACTACTATACCTGCCACAAGCTGGGCTCCTCCACATCTTCCAGACTGGAAGGCCCAGGTTGCTCCTCGGAAGCCTCATCAGGGGTGGCCTGCGCGCAAGGAAGCGTGGAAGGAGGAGGCGAGAGTGACTCCGTGACATCAGCCTGGTCTTTGAGAAAATGGAGCCTGTCATAGTACCAGAGCTTGGGGACATAGACCTGATCTGCTGCAGCTCCAGATGCTTGGGACTTCAGGACCTTCATGTGCTCCCTGATATACGCACTCCTCAGGCTGCCAATTTTCTGTCTTAACTTACGAACGGTTGCCGTGGGCATCCTTGGCTTTACAAATTCCAAAAGTTTCAGCATGGCTGCGTACCTCTTTGTTTTGTGGCCGTAATATGGGTGTTTGCCCTGCCATAAAACGGGCATTTCCCTGTATTTATCAATGAACAGGAGGAGAAAACTCACGTCGTTGAATCCGTGCATAATCTCTGCAAGACACAACACCACACAAAACACTATAAATAATGTCAGGCTAAACTCTCCTAAGCTTCTCCATAAAGAAGCCTCAAGGTCTAATCAGTCTAGCCTAGTTATGTACCAACTTCAAATTGTACCTTCGTTCTAGCGATCGTCTCGTGCGTGAGCTTTCTCTCCCCTCGTCTCACAGATCGTGGCTACGACACAGACGTGTGACGTTTTATATACAGTGCGCATGCGTCAAACTCCGCCCGCCCCTGACGATCTTTCTCGTCTATTCCCCACCCCTTCTCTTTAAGGCGCAGTGTGGAGAGCACATGGCGGGGACACAGCAGGTGCGCCCCAAATATTGCAGCAATGAGGAGGAGGACGAGGAAAGGCCGGAGGCAGAAACGTCCCGATCCCGGAGCCTGAAATTTAAGGCCTCCAATATGTCTTTTGGAGAAATGTTGGAGATGGTGGACATATTGAAGAGGAGCGTCTATGATGGGAAGTATGGGCCTTACCTCAACCCCAATGTCCGAAAGGCCAAGATCATGTCTAAAGTTGTGAGGAGGCTGTACAATCATTTTGGGGTACAACGATCCAAGGAGCAACTGAGGAAACGCTGGTCAGACCTGAAACAGAGGGAGCCCGATCAGTACAGAAAGATCAAGCGAGTTCTTCAAAAAAGTAAGTAGTTGTGTTTTGTGTTTGATTTTTGGCTTGCATACTGCTCCATGTGTTTGTAATTTTACAAAGTTGTACATTAGAAAATGGCCACTTTCATGTTCGTCTGTGCATGTTCGTGTGTGTCCATTCGATCGTACTCAACCTCGATCTTTCTGCCAGTGTCATGTTCGTGTGTGTCCATTTGATCGTACTCAACCTCGATCGTTCGGCCACTTATAATATGAGGTTTTGTGATTTTTTTTGGGAAAGGAAGTTTGTTCTCACTAGAGATGTCATCAAGAATTTAAAGCCAATTTAGTGAATGTAAAGGAGAGGTCACCCAGTAGCTGTTTACCCATCTGGACTCTAGAGCACTAGTGCTGGGACACCCAAACCCCACTTTTTATTATGCTTTTCCACACATGTGCTCCAGTGGATACTAGAGGGGGGTCTCCATCAGACAAACTTCTACCAAAAAGCTAGTAAGTTTAGCACCTTTACAAAGTGACTACATTCATGTTGTTGTCATTTGTAACTGGCCAACCACAAATATTGTCCCTCACTTTCAAGCAATGTTTGACATTTCCTATTTCTGCCCTCAATAGATTGTGGTGCTAAATCTTCCTTTTGTACATTCTCATAGGGGAGCGAAAACTCGGGACGTCTGAGGAAACCACAAAATCCACACCTCCCAAAGAAGGGGAAAGACCAGAAGCAGAGGAGGAGGAGGAGGAAGGAGAGATCATAGAAATTGGAGAACTTGTCACCACAACAGGTGAATGTGGGAGAACACAGCTACTGGTAAGCTAATCAATGTATGCCTGCTTCATTTCCAAGCAACATTTTGTTTTTTTTTGGTTGTTTTTAGGTGACGTGGATGTTGTGGAAGAAGAATCGCACTTTACCACAGAAAGTGCCCACGTCCTCATCGGGGAGATAATGGTCTGCAATCGCGATCTAGATGACATAAGCAAAACATCAATGATGTTCAACAAAAATTGAAGAACATCATTGATGTTTTAGGAAAAGTATAAGTAATAAGTAATTAACACACATTTGTGGCTGTTTCTGAACACATTTGCAACTTAAGAACTGTGTGAAATTTGGAACATGCACACATTGTGTCCACATGTGCTAGCTCCCATCATGGTGGATGAATGACAACGTTTTTTTGGGGGTGCAACCACTTTACGAACTACTAAAGTGGTTGTGGTGAAGGGGTTGCACCCCCAAAAAACGTCCATTGATCCCCCTGATGGAAAATGGCACTTTTGAACATTCTAGGCATGTGTTTTACCATCTAATGTCCATTTTCAGACCCAAATTGTGTGCATGTTCTAAATTTCCAGTTTCCAGGGGTGACCCCCCATGTGATGAAGGCAAGATCAAACACAATTTGAACATATAGTCATGTCTGATCTTGTCTTCACTTTAGAAAGTTGAACTTTCCTAGTTCCTATGTTCTGTTTTGCTCCATGCCTGGTTTTAACAAATGCAGAATGTTTGTAAACAATGTTGTAAAGAACCAAGATCTTGTCAGTTTTGCCAAGAAGTTTGGAAACGCACTTGTGAATGTGTTGCAAGTAAACTTTTTGAATTTTCTAAATGTGTGGCTTCCTTATTGAAAAACACAAAAGCATTATGTATGTCAAATGTAAAGGATTTGGGGGGCAATGGGTGTTATTTACTAAAGGCAATTCCAGTTTTCACTGCAAGTTTATTTTCCAGGGCACTTTTGCACTGCACTTGTAGAGCATAGTGGATTTGACTTATGTAAATGACACCCACAGTGCTTTGTACGAAAACACGTAGCACACCATTTTTGGGAATACACACATGTCTGACATGGTGATGAAAAGGAGTATTTTGGGTGTCAGTTATGCACTACAAACCTTCTCTAGACAAAACATTAGGTATCAAACACACAACATGAGAAGATTCTTTTTGGGAAGAAGAGACTGTTACCTCCTTTTGCCCAGAAAGTGCATTCCCACTGTTGAAGCTAAAGGGCAAAAATGTATATCTCAAATAAGCTAGAATATGGAAATGACAAGAAATCATAGGTTTGGTTAAAAAAGATATTTATTTAAAAATGCCTCTCACACATCGTCAGGCAGAGCAATGGCCCCCCTACCCACAAAGTACTCCATATATTGCTCGCGGACCTCGCGGGCATTTAGAGGGGGCAAGCCTGGACGTGCCGCTCGAAGGGCTGTGAGGTCGGCATTGGAAGGGCCCTCCACATCTGGGCCAACGGTCACCACATAGTTGCTGTTGTGTCTTTTCAAAAAGTTGTGCAATATGCAACAGGCAAGAACTATGTGGTTCAGTTTGTATTCCGCCAAGTTAATAGCCGTCAAAAACAGGCGGAAGCGGCTGGCCAGGATCCCGAAGGTGTTCTCCACCACTCTGCGGGCTCTCGACAGCCTGTAATTGAAGACCCTCTGGTCTGGGGTGAGGGTCCTCATCGGGAAGGGCCTCATCAGATGGGGAGTCAACGCAAACGCTTCATCTGCGACGAAGGGGAGTCCTTCAGCATTCTCCTCTGGAGGTGGCAAGCACAGACTGCCACTTTGGAGACGCCAGTAGAACTCCGTGTGCGCAATGGCACCACCATCCGAGATCCGGCCGTTCATCCCCACGTCCACATACAAAAACTCGTATGTCACCGACACCACCGCCAACATCACTACACTATTAAACCCCTTGTAATTATAATAGTAGGACCCCGAGTTGGGGGGTGGGACGATGCGGACGTGTTTCCCATCAATTGCACCTCCGCAGTTAGGAAAGTCCCAACGGCTGGCAAAGTGGGAGGCCACAGTCTGCCATTCCTGTGGCGTGGAAGGGAACTGTGGAGTGAAACAAGAAAAAAAAAATTAGTCACTTTGCACATAAACATTGCAAGCAGATTAGACACTAACATCTTGGAACAAGATCAGACTTTTACATTTTAAGCTGGAAAGTATTTGCAACACAAAGTAGAGGGTCCCCATAGCAGATTACTCACCCCCCATCAATCCCCCCACTTCTGATGGGCCATTGACAATAACTAGGGGTTTGGGGGGGGGGGGGGTTTGGACAGGTATCCCTCTGCACTTCATTGATTGCCAAATGGCTCAATAATGTGTGCTAGTTTGGCCAGACCCTCCTTACTTAACACTATTGGCATCCCACAGGAAAGATAAAAGAACATTCCAAATCCCCCCCCCACCCCCCCAAAAAAAGGAACGCACATTTTCACATTCTGAAATTACCTAGCAAGCTAATAGGAGGAAAAGAACACAAAAAAAGAGGAAATGGAAAGTATGGAGCCAGCCCCTTGCACTACATGCTTTGCTGAATTCATCCCTAAAGCCCACTATAAAGAGGTAGGTATATAGTGTGTATTGACCTTGGGAAAGCCAGCAGATAGAGGATTGGTAGCATCTGACAGAGCAGTTGGGGGAGGGGGTTCCTATGGAGTTTGGCACCCCCCCCCCCCAAAAAAAATGGGGACAAAATGGGGCTCGGCATGAAGTAAAACACACAGCAAACATTAGTGCATATTTTAGGGGGTGTTTGGGGGAAAACAATACTATGCAGCAGACAAAATACATTGCTTAAGTGACTAGGCCATAGGTGTCTATTGGGCCAGAAGAGCATGCTGGGGAGGTAAGTGAAGGGAAAAATGCATGAAGGAGAAAAGGGGCACAGCATATTAGAGCATATTGCAATCATGGTAATTAGGGAAGGAGGTCAAAAATACAAGACATTAGCAAACAGAGCATACATAGAAGGGAATAGTAAAGGAGAAATGTTACCTTAATATAGTCCTCCTGCAGGACCTGGATGATGGCAGAACAGGTCTCTGGAATAATGATTCCCAGGGCCTGGGGAGAGATACCTGAGGAGAACTTCAAATCCTGAAGGCTTCTCCCTGTCGCCAAGTACCTCAACGTAGCAACAAGCCTCTGCTCCGGAGTGATGGCTTGTCTCATGCAGGTATCCTGCCGGCTGATAAAAGGGGTCAGCAAAGCCAAAAGACGGTGAAAAACGGGGTCCGTCATCCAGAGAAAGTTCCTGAAATCATCAGGATTATTCTCCCGGATCTCACGAAGCAAAGGCATGTGCGAGAACTGATCACGCTGAAGCAACCAATTCTTGGTCCACATACTCCTCGTCACTCTGTTCATGGACGGGTCTTGGCTCAAAGCTAAAAGCCCGACACCAATTCCACGTACAGCACGAACTCGGCGACGAGTACGTACGGGAAACATCGCTCACAAACGGTCGGCTGGTCAGAACGGACAAACAGAAAGCACCGATAAACAGCAAGGCCTGAAAGAACGAAATGAATACCAGAAACGAGCAGACAATAAGCAGTGAAAATCAAAGCGTCCTATATCAAGATATAGGCCGCAATGACCAACAAATGCGAACTGACTACACGCACTAATAAACAGATACGCACGACAAGCACAAACTGAAGAGCAGTAACGATCTGAGTGAGAAAACTGAGAAGCGCGAATCGTAAGTCCCCAAACTTCAACTAACTTGCGATAAACACGGGATCAGCAGAAGGAGCCCAACGGGTGCGGGACGTGGTGCTGAACTTCCCTTTTCTAGTCTCGTGGAAGACGACTTACGTCACGACGTTCTTGCAGACCGGAAATTCCGACAACGTTGTCCGACCGTGTGTACGCAAAACCAACATCGGACAAAGTATGACGGACATGATCCGACGGACCTGGTCCTCGGATAATCCGAGCGTGTGTATGGGGCTTCTACAAAGTATTGACTCGGGGGGCTGAATACAAATTCACGCCACACTTTTCAGATACTTATTTTGAAAACATTTTGAAAAACATTTAATCTCCTCATTTACATCAATTATAGTTAAAAACAATCTTGCAGTTATGTATGCTTTACTGTATTTGTTGTTTTTCCCTGTCTGCATTTACATAAATAGAACACATGTCCACTGCTGAGAGCATTTTGGGACCCCTTTCTCATTACATTAGCTCCAGACTGCCAAATTTGTGAGTTTCTGATTTACATGCCATGCCACACTAATGCACAGGTACACTGTATGTGCATTGCATTGCAGTGTCATTCATTTCTATAGAATAGATCTTAACTTAACACAACTGCAATACTGAGCAACATATTGTATATACCGTGCATGGCGGTGCACTGTGCTGCCAAAATAGTGCTAGTATCTATCACCTGCTCTGTGCAGGACCAACCTTTAAAAATAACAGCTCAGTCCTGCAAATTACTGGCACAGCCCAGCTCTCCCTGTGTAGTTATTAGAGATCCGCTGTCAGTGTGATGGTTGCCTCTCCTTTATCAGGAGTTCCCTCCTCTGTGATAAACAGAACACAGGGAACAGATGTGAAAGTGACAGTGAATATCAGCTAATTACACTGTTGTAACCTTTATTCTATATTACTGGTATGTGTTAAATGTTGTATAAAAAGTTGTTTTTCTCTTTAATAATTTTGCCCCTTTTTTACTCTTAGGTATCCCTAATTAGTTTTTAATAACTCCTCCACCTCTTCTTCCCCTAGCTATTTTTCTCCTAGTTATGTAAACTTTTAAAATTTGCATTCATGTTTTTGTAGTGCCAAAATTAGAAAACAATTTGTGTTGCAAAACATATTGTATCTATAGTGTCTTTATAAAAGGGGACATATCGGAGAATAAAATTGGTACTTCTGATGAATTATAAGCTACCTTAGTTCCCAGATGACTGCCATAATGTTAAAGCAACTGTGTCACTAAAATCAAGTTGCCTCAAAAAATATACAAATTAAACAAATGAAAAAATGATACCCTGTTAATCTATTTCTCCACATGATCTCAGGGATACACTTTGGCATCCTTCGTTTGGGTGCCTAAGGATCTTGTCTCGCACTGGTTAAAGCATTTGCAATACAGGATACAGGATGCAACATTTTGAAGAGGCACTTAGACAACCCATTGGACATACTTACCTACTTTTAGCTCATTAGTCAATAGTTTTTTAAATATTACCTGCTAATCATTTTGGGAAGGCATTGAAAGATAGGTATGCTTGAGCTTTAGAGAATGCAAATAATTAGCTGCTCTTATAGGTGGCCTTGATATTATTATATTGATATTATTATTAATATTAGTATTAATAGTATTATTATTAATATTATTATTATTATGATTGATATTATTATTATAGTATATTGTATATTATTCTGTAGGTGGACCAGTGCATACGTTTTATTTATTTAATACACTCTAACAAGTAGTAATGTCATTGACTGAGAATGAGAGGAATCATTAACAGTTGCATAAGAGATCATTAGTAATTACTGTGATCTCTTCATTGAAGCAGAATGTGTGCTTAAAGGATAAGTTCACCTTTCGTAACATAGTTACATAGTTACATAGTAGGTGAGGTTGAAAAAAGACACAAGTCCATCAAGTCCAACCTATGTGTGTGATTATATGTCAGTATTACATTGTATATCCCTGTATGTTGTGGTCGTTCAGGTGCTTATCTCATAGTTTTTTGAAACTATTGATGCTCCCCGCTGATAACACTGCCTGTGGAAGGGAATTCCACATCCTTGCCGCTCTTATAGTAAAGAACCCTCTACGTAGTTTAAGGTTAAATCTCTTTTCTTCTAATTTTAATGAGTGGCCACGTGTCTTGTCAAACTACCTTCCGCAAAAAAGTTCTACCCACCCCTGACCATTCCGAATACTCCCCGTTTATCACCACCCTCTGAACTCACCCTTGTAGCCAGTTTTCAATCCATGTACTCACTCTATGGTCCATGCCAACGGACCTTATTTTGTACAGTAAAGGTTTATGGGGAACTGTGTCAAATGCTTTTGCAAAATACAGATACACCACGTCTATGAGCCTTCCTTTATCTAGATAGCAACTCACCTTCTCATAGAAGGTTAATAGATTGGTTTGGCAAGAACGATTCTTCATGAATTCATGCTGATTACTGCTAACGATACCGTTCTCATTACTAAAATCTTGTATATAGTCCCTTATCGTCCCCTCCAAGAGCTTGCATACAATTGATGTTAGGCTAACTGGTCTGTAAGTCCCAGGGATGTATTTTGGGCCCTTTTTAAATATTGATGCTACATTGACTTTCCTCCAATCAGCTGGTACCATTCCGGTCAGTAGACTGTCAGTAAAAATTAGGAACAATGGTCTGGCAATAACTTGACTGAGTTCCCTAAGTACCTTCGGGTGCAAGTCATCTGGTCCCGTTGATTTATTAATGTTAAGTTTCCCAAATCTAATTTTAATTCTGTCCTCTGTTAACCATGGCGGTGCTTCCTGTGATGTGTCATGAGGATAAACACTGCAGTTTTGGTTACTGAAGCCCCCCTGATTCCCTCATGAAGACTGAGGATAAGAATAATTTCAATACCTTCGCCATCTTCCCATCCTTTGTAACCAGATGTCCTCCCTCATTCTTTATGGGGCCAATATGGTCTGTCCTCCCTTTTTTACTGTTTACTAGGGATGAGCCGAACACCCCCGGGTTCGGTTCGCACCAGAACCTTCGAACGGACCGAAAGTTTGCGCGAATTTTCGAACCCTATTCATTATAATGGACGCGAACGTTCGAAATCAAAATTGCTAATTACAACGGCCAATATGCATGTTAATGTCATAAAACAGGTTTGGGGACCCGGGTCCTGCCCCAGGGGACATATATCAATGCAAAAATAACTTTTAAAAACTAACATTTTTTCGGGAGCAGTCATTTTAATGATGCATAAAGTGAAAAAAAAAAAGTTAAATTTTCCTTTAAATATTGTACCTGGGGGGTGTCTAAA
>CM053029.1:408230482-408254528 GCA_028564925.1 Lithobates sylvaticus | reverse complement strand
TATTAGGGTTGTCCCGATACCGATACTAGTATCGGTATCGGGACCGATACCGAGCATTTGCGCGAGTACTTGTACTCGCACAAATGCTCCCGATGCCAGATCCGATACCTGGTCAGCGGGCAGTCAGCTGGTGGATGGAGGGCGGACGGAGAGGGCGGCCGGAGTGAGAGGTGGGCGGCCGGAGTGAGCTGGTGGGCGGAGAGGGCAGGCGGAGTGAGCTGGTGGGCGGAGAGGGCAGGCGGAGTGAGCTGGTGGGCGGAGCGGGCAGGCGGAGTGAGCTGGTGGGCGGAGCGGGCAGGCGGAGTGAGCTGGTGGGCGGAGCGGGCAGGCGGAGTCAGCTGGTGGGCGGAGCAGGCAGGCGGAGTCAGCTGGTGGGCGGAGCGGGCAGGCAGAGTCAGTGGTGGGCGGAGTCAGCCTGTGTAATGAGACACATTACACGGGTGCCTGTGTGAAGGGGGCATGTCTTCTGCTGCCCTGTAGACAGAGAGAGACAGAAAGACAACAGAGAGGGAGACATCAGAGAAAGAGACAAGACAGAGAGAGAGACAGAGAGAGAGACACATCAGAGAGAGAGACACCAGAGAGAGAGAGAGAGACACCAGAGAGAGAGAGAGACACCAGAGAGAGAGAGAGAGAGAGAGAGAGAGACACCAGAGAGAGAGAGAGACACCATGAGAGAGAGAGAGAGAGAGAGAGAGAGACATCAGAGAGAGAGAGAGAGAGAGAGAGATCAGAGAGAGAGAGAGAGACATCAGAGAGAGAGAGAGAGAGAGACATCAGAGAGAGAGAGAGAAAGAGAGAGAGAGAGACATCAGAGAGAGAGAGAGAGACATCAGAGAGAGAGAGAGACATCAGAGAGAGAGAGAGAGACATCAGAGAGAGAGAGAGAGAGAGAGAGAGAGAGAGACATCAGAGAGAGAGAGAGAGACATCAGAGAGAAGAGAGACATCAGAGAGAGACATCAGAGAGAGAGAGAGATCAGAGAGAGAGAGAGAGAGAGAGACAGAGAGAGAGAGAGAGACACAGAGAGAGAGAGAGAGACAGAGAGAGAGACATCAGAGAGAGAGAGAGAGAGAGAGAGACATCAGAGAGAGAGAGAGAGACATCAGAGAGAGAGAGAGAGAGAGACATCAGAGAGAGAGAGAGACATCAGAGAGAGACATCAGAGAGAGAGAGAGACATCAGAGAGAGAGAGACATATCAGAGAGAGAGAGAGACATATCAGAGAGAGAGAGAGAGATCAGAGAGAGAGAGAGAGAGAGAGAGAGACATATCAGAGAGAGAGAGATCAGAGAGAGAAATACATACAAGAGAGCGAGAGATCAGAGAAAGACATCAGAGAGAAGAGAAATCAGAGAGAGAGAGACATCAGAGAGAGAGAGCGAGAAATACATACACGAGAGAGATCAATGAGAGAAAAAGACATCAGAGAGAGAGGGACATCAGAGAGAGAGAGCCATCAGAGAGAGAGACATCAGAGAGAGCCGTCGGCGGCTGAACATCCCGACGCCCATCTTGGTACACCCTGCACTCAGCTGTAGTAAACCAGCAGCGGACATCTTGTTACACCCAGCCCAGCTGGGTGTAACAAGATGTCTGCTGCTGCTTACTGCGGCAGGGTGTACCAAGATGGGCGTCACAGCACAGCATTTCAAAAATAAATCTTTCCTCATGTCATTTATTGCTGCATTTCAGTGCCAGACACCTGTCAGTGCCCATAAGTGCCATCTATCAGTTCCAGCCACTTGCCGGTGCCACCTATTAGTGCCCATAAGTGCCGTCTATCAGTGCCACCTATCAGATTGCATAAGTGCTGCCTATCAGTGCCATCAGTGCCCATAAGTGCCACCTATCAGTCCCCATCAGTCAAACTGACACATGACATTAAAAAAAAGTATCGGTAATCGGTATCGGCGAGTACTTGAAAAAAAGTATCGGTACTTGTACTCGGTCTTAAAAAAAGTGGTATCGGGACAACCCTAGTTTAATAGAAAAATTCACTTCCAAAAAATGACATCTAGGCAACTTAATGGTCATTAAATATGTTGGGTGAAAAGATTTCACAAAGGTGACAACCAAACCAGTAATTAAATTGTTTAATACAACTAATACTTAAACTGATCAATCAATATTGGTTACTTCCTTTAAACGATATAGGATTGGATGTGTTGTTGTGCTCCGTGGAATGAAGAGCAGCTGGGTGAATTAGTAACAAAAAGGCCCTTGTTGTACTATATCAACCAGCTGCTCCTCATTCACGGAGCACCCACCCACATCCAATCCTTTATCGTTTAAAGTAATAACCTATATTGATTTAGCAAGTTAGTACAAGATTTATCAAACAATTATACTACTGGTTTTGCTTCCACCTTTCGAGCACATAGTTTTCACTCACACATATTAATGACATTAAGCGGCCTCGTGTCATTTTTTGGAGTATTTTCTAGCTGCACGTTGATGATATCTTATTTTAGTTATTCTCCGTTTCTATAGTCCATATGTTGTATTCATCAGTCCACGTGGATCACCTATTCCACTTCGACTCGATATTTCTTTTTCGTTCATATATTAGTGTCCACTGTTGACTGGACTCTTTTGAGCTGGCAATTGTGTATATGCACAGTATGCATAGGATGCCTTAAACAACGTCATAACTTATAAAGTTCGATCTATAACCTCACTAAGGGTTTGATTTTGGCGCACCATCTATACGAAACCTTTGTATATTTTACTATAACTTTTTAAGTGTGGGAACACTTTTTTGTTGCGTAGCCGGCATCTTCAATGTAGCCATCTTATTTGCTTTATTCAGGTTATTATGGTCTTTTTTAATACAATAACTAGCGCTTTAGGTATCTTTTTTTACTATTAATTTCCCAGATTCCTATAGACAGGACCCCCTCGCTTCGCAGACCCCGTCACAACCAAGCAGACAGGAGTTGTCAGGAAAGAGGCTCTTGTCACCCATCAACGTAGGGACAAAGGTGGCTTTGGGGGGGAACCCCAAAGCAGCCTCGCCCTTGTTGAGGGCATTGTGGCCCTGGTATTGTATTGAAGGGGGGGGGGGGGGCGCTCGCTCATTCCCTCCGCATCCCTGGCCTGCCAGGCTGCTTGCTTTGAGATAAGGGTCTGGGATGGATTATGGGGGGGGGGGCTACAACCATTGTTGTTTTTTTAATTGTGCATGTGAGTTCCCCTTAAAATCTGATAATACCAGAACCCAATCTGGGCCTGGTACATGGATTTTGGGGGGACCTCATGCCGTTTTTTTGTTTTTCTTAAATCGGGCATAGGGTTCCCCTTAACCACTTCAACTTAACTGTAAATTAATATACTCTGACACTGCACTATATACCCTGCAGCTGTATTGTATACTACACTGACCTGCACTATATTCTCTGATACTGCATTATATATACTATTTCGGAACTGGCACTAGATACTCTGAGCTGCAGTACTATAGTACTTTTACGGACTGAATTATATACTCTGAACTGCCTTATATATACTATACGGACTGCACTATATATTCGGAACTGCAATTATATATACTATACGTCTGCACTATATACTCTGATCTGCAGTATATATATTGATACTGGCTGCACTACATACTACTCTGAACTGCAGTATTTATGCTATAAACGACGCGCACTATAATACTCTGATACTGCTTGTATATTAGTACAATGACGTGCAATACACTCCTGTCACAATCAAACCAGCGTCATTGGCATGGTTTTCAGCTTTCAAGTTGCTGTACGTATCGTTACATGTGCTAGGGGAACTTGCATCTCATGTGTCGACACTTGTAACCCTTGGTGAATATTGTTCTCAATTGCTTCACACACAATGGAAGGATGGCTTTCTGTGTGGTATGGTAATCCTCTCCTGGGTGTTTTTAGTCTTTATGTAAACATAAAAAAAAAGACCATATTATGAAAAAGAAAATTTAGTTTTTTCTTAGTTTCTTCTGTCAGTAAATTTTTGTAAATATAGCAGTTTTTTCCCTCATGCATTGATGGCTGCTGGTTGCAGCACTGATGGGCTCTGAAAGGCTTGCACTGTATGGGCAACTGTTAGAGGGTGGCACGTTATGGGCACCTGTACAACGGCTGAACTGTAGTGGCACTGGATTTGGTGGCAAACGGACGTAGGAGGCTCATAATATGCCCACACTTTATGGGCATCTGATAGTGGGCCCTGATAGGTGGCAATCTGAGATGTGGCACAGGGGACGGGATAGGCGGCACTCTGATAGGCGTCAACTGAAGCTGGGCACTGATGGGCAGTGATGGCAGCAGTCGCGATGAGCATTGTATGGGCACCAGGTGATGGCAATGATGGGCACACGGATAGCCATCACCTGACGCGCGGCATCGCTGATGGCCACTGATTGCTGGCACTTGCTGGGGCTCGGATCGCCTGGCACGTGTGGGCATCTGATTGCTTGGCACTTGTGGGCATCCGGGTGTGCACTGATGATGGCTGAGCAGTGGCATGTGCTGGCACTGGTGGCACTTAATTGTATACTCAGGGCACTGATGGATCAGTGCCCTGATTTACAGCACTAGTATGTCCTCTGTGGGGAGATGCCGCTGATCGTCTCTCCTCTCCGCACACTCTGCCAGTGTGAGGCGAAGGAGAGCCGAATTAACACCGGCATCGCTGTGTGTATTACATGTGAGTGACCTTTGATTCCGGACCAAAAGCTCGTTCCAACATGGTGAAAGAGCCGTGACTCTTTACAAAGATCGGGGGCACGCCGTGTCCGAAGCAAAACGCGCCAACTGCGATCGCCGCGCGCCCGCACCACTCTTCCGCGTCATATGCCCGTCATATAGAACGTCTCACACTCCAGAACGAGAGCCCTCGACCGCCCCCACCATCATTTTGACGGTGGGTGGGCGGCAAGTGGTTATAGAAAAAATAAAACACTTTACAAACATGGGCCTATACCTTACCTGCTTTGTGCAATAGAATTGGCATGGAGCTGCGACTGCAAACCTCCTCCTTACCCTGGACCCCTGCCGGTGCACTCTGGCCTCTCATAACCTGTGCCAGTGCCCCCATGGGAAGGCCGGCTTGCTCATGGGGGCACTCTCCATGTAGCATGCGTCCGCTCCTGAGCCCGCGGCTGGGGCCATTGACACGGTCAGTGGTCTCAGCTCCCCGCCCCCTCCTCCCTCGATCACTGCTTTGATTGACATAAACCTGGGAGTCCAATGGCTGTGGTTGCCCCAGCAAAAACCCAATGAGACCTGGAAGTGTGGGAGAGCTGCAGACATGCACAGTGCTGGATCGAAGTGAGGGCTTCAGTGTAATAAACAGCGTGGGAATTGCTGATGCCTAAACAGTTTTTACCTTAAACGGGTGCCACCCTTAAAGTGGAACGTCCGCTCATATCGGGTTCCAAAAAAAAAAAAAAAAAAAAAAAAAAAAAAAAAAAAATACAAAAAAAAGCAAAAAAAAGATAAAAAAAAAACATACGGAAAAGAAAAAAAAAGAAAAAAAAAAGAACCCCCCCCCCCCTCAGATTTCACATTTGGCACCTTTCGGGATCCCCACCTCCCCTTCCCTTCCTCCACCCCCGTGACCCTTTCGGGGGAAGGGGGTACTAAGACAGGTATTTGCCCATGCACCCACTTCCGGGCAATTAGACCTCCCCATGGGAAGCTCCTATTGGCCTCTTCCTGGTCCCGTCCCCGCCGTGGCAAGCATCCAAGGACTGAGGAACGGTTCCAGCCTCGGTGCCGACATCGCATGGACCCTGTGACAGGTGAGTGGTCCTTATTTTATATAAGTCAGCAGCTGCAGTATTTGCGTAGCTGCTTGACTTTAACAAAAAAATTGTTTTTTTTTATCGCCCGGACTTCCTCTCCCAAATGGTATGGAAGCACACCTCCATTAAGGTAAAACATTATTTAAGTTGCCTTTAGAAGCACTTTAATGTGCTGTAGGCAGTTCTGAAAGCATGGTTACCCTGGTCTGAGGACAGATGAGAAAACCACTTGACCACTGGGCACTTAACCACCCTTAATAACCAGACCAATTTTCAGCTTTCGGTGCTCTCACATTTTGAATGACAATTACTCAGTCATACAACACTGTACCCATATGAAATTTTTGTCCTTTTTTTCACACAAATAGAGCTTTCTTTTGGTGGTATTTAATCACCGTTGGGTTTTTTTTTTTTTGCGCTATAAAAGAAAAAAGACTGAAAATTCTGTAAAAAAAAAAATTTTTTTTTTTTTCTGTTATAAAATTTAGCAAATTTGTAATTTTTCTTGATAAATTTTGGCCAAAATTTATACTGCTACATATCTTTGGTAAAAATAAGTACAAATTGGGGTATATTATTTGGTCTTTGTGAAAGTTATAGAGTCCACAAGCTATGGTGCCAATATCTGAAAATTGATCACACCTGAAGTACTGACGGCCTATCTCATTTCTTGAGACCCTAACATGCCAGAAAAGTACAAATACCCCCCAAATGACCCCTTTTTGGAAAGAAGACATTCCAAGGTATTTAGAAAGAGGCATGGTGAGTTTTTTTGAAGTTGTAATTTTTTCCCACAATTCTTTGTAAAATCAAGATTTTTTTTTTTTTTTTTTTTTTTTTCACAAAATTGTGATATTAGCAGGTTATTTCTCACACACAGCATATGCATACCACAAATTACACCCCAAAACACATTCTGCTATTACTCCCGAGTATGGCGATACCACATTTGTGAGACTTTTACACAGAGTGGCCACATACAGAGGCCCAACATGCAGGGAGCACCTGCAGGCGTTCTGGAGCACCCAGGCCAATTCTGACATTTCTCTCCTACATGTAAAAATCATAATTTATTTGCTAGAAAATTACATAGAACCCCAAAACATTATATATGTTTTTTTGGCAAAGACCCTAGAGAATACAATGGCGGTCGTTGCAACTTTTTATCTCGCACGGTACTTGCGCAGCAATTTTTCGAACACATTTTTTTTGAAAAAAAAAAACAGTTTTGTGCTTTACAAAAAAACAAAACAGTAAAGTTAGCCCAATGTTTTTGCATAATGTGAAAGATGAAGTTACGCCGAGTAAATAGATACCTAACATGTCACCCTTCAAAATTGCACACATTCGTGGAATGGCGCCAAACTTCGCTACTTAAAAATCCCCATAGGCGACGCTTTAAAATTTTTTTTACTGGTTACATGTTTTGAGTTACAGAGGAGGTCTAGGGCCAAAATATTGTTCTCACTCTAACGTTCGCAGCGATACCTCACATGTGTGGTTTGAACACCGTTTTCATATGTAGGCGGGACTTACGTATGCGTTCGCTCCTACATGCGAGCACACGGGGACAGGGGCGCTTTAAAAAAAAAAATTTTTTTTTATTGTTCATTTTACTTTATTTTTTTAGTTTGACACTTTTTTCCCAAAAAAATAAAATTTTTTTTGATCACTTTTATTCCTATTACAAGGAATGTAAACATCCCTTGTAATAGGAATATGGCATGACAGGTCCTCTTTACAGTGAGATATGGGGTCAATAAGACCCCACATCTCACCTCTAGGCTGGAAAGCCTGAAATAAAAAAAAAAAAAAAAAAAAATGATCCTTGCTTCGATCGTAGCGGTGAGTCGTTAGAAGCACCAGAGGGCGGTGGGGGGGGGGACGTCCCCTCTCGCCTCCCGTAAGAACGATCAAGCAGCGGAACAGCCGTTATGATCATTCTTATGGTGTAGGGAATCGCCGGCTGAAAAAGCTGATATCTGAATGATGCCTGTAGCTGCAGGCATCATTCAGATATCCCCGCACAAATTCAAGGACGTCATATGACAGCCGGCAGGCGGTAAGTGGTTAAAAAGCATTTTTTTTTTTTTAAACACAAAGTTGTTTATTTATACAATATTTCTAACACATAGCTTGTACATACCAAAAATGACACCCCAAAATAGATTCTCCTACACCTCCTGAGTACGGCGATACCACATGTGTGAGACTTCACATCCTGGCCACATACAGAGGCCGAGTACAGCCGAGTATGGCTGAGCATGGCTGAGCATGGCTGGGTACGGCTGGGTATCGCTGGGTATCGCAGAGTATGGCTGGGTATCACCGAGTATGGCTGAGTATGGCAGAGTATGGGCAGTGTATTGCAGAGTATGGCAGAGTATGGCAGGGTATTGCATTGTATCGCAGGGTATTGCATGGTATGGCAGGGTATTGCAGAGTATGGCAGGGTATGGCAGAGGGTATGGCAGAGTATGGCAGAGTATGGCTGGGTATTGCACGGGTATTGCAGAGTATGGCAGGGTTAAGCAACCACCCTGTAGCCGCCATCGGCTATGGGCCGGTTGTTAAGTGGTTAAAGCGGAGTTCCGCTTTAAGGGAAGGTGACCCCCCTGACATGCCACATTTGGCATGTCATTTTTTTGGCGGGGGAGCGGAAACCCTCTTTTTAGAGGGTTCCAGCTCCCTCTTCTTCCCGGGGCACCGCGGTGCCGGAAGTAAGTTCACCTCTCTTCCCTCCAACTCGGCAATCATCTAGGACATGTCACAGGTCCCAGATGATCGCCCGGCCAGTCACAGCATGCAGCGTGGCTCGCGCATGACAATGCACAGTGACAATGCCGGCGCCCCAGAGAGGAGGGGGAGATGAGCGGGGCTTCATTCCCCCGCATCGCTGGACCCTGGGACAGTAAGTGTCCGATTATTAAAAGTCAGCAGCTGCAGTAGTTGTAGCTGCTGACTTTTAGTTTTATTTTTTTTAGTCGGAACTCCGCTTTAAGTTCTGGATCTGATGAGTCAGTAGAAACCACTGTCTTCAGGATGCAAGGATATGTCCTGAACTTCAATTTAGTTTGCTAATTATGAATAGACAAGCTTGATCTGTTTGCATCTCGTTCACTCCCATTAACTATTAACTTGGTGTGTAATAATGTAATGCTTGCCTCATCACCAGTGGTTAAAGGCTATAACTGGCTAGTGTAGCTTTATATATTGTAGACTTAGGGTAAGTAGGCCTACCAGTACTTGGTTGGCCCCAGGGTTTAATACAAAATGCTATAGTCGCTGGCCAAGCGGTATGAGAGGTGGAGCCGAGGCAGAGTCAAGCATGGACTGATGTTTCAGCAGGTGTATAGCCATTAGCAAAATCCAGAGGCACTGGAGGTCAGGAGCATAACCCAAGGACAAACAGTGGTCAGGGCAGGTGACAGACAGTAAGCGTAATCCAGAACAAGGAAGAAGTCAGGGCTGGCAGCAGTCAGTAAGAACAATCCAGAACTAAGAAAAAGATCAAGACAGGCCGCAGACAAAAAGGTAATCCTGAGAAAGGTCCACGAGGTTAAAAACAGAAGTGTCAGGAAAAGAGTTCAACACCAGTGTAGTACAAAGCCCTCTCAATCCAGAACCATGGGAATGTGATGTTTAAGGCTGGGTTCACCCTGGAATAAGCAGCAGGAGTCCGGTGCTTCTCCATTCACCGCTTCAGGTACGATTTCAGCCCAACTTTTGGGCTAAATTCGGACCTGAAATGGACCAATTTGCATCGGAGCCACTGCTGAGATGCGTGGACTGGCTCCATAGAGAGTCGTTATCAATCCCCTGCTATGCGAATTGGATGTGGGGAAAAATCTGCATCCAATTCGCATAGGTGTGAACCCAGCCTAAATAGAATACCTGAGGTACTGAGGCCAGTTAGAAGTTGACTGTTGCCTGTCAACAAACATGATGAGAGGGGGCGTGACCAGTCAGCGTAGAGGATGCTTTTCTGCTTGGGTCAACTGCTTGTCTAGCAACAGAGACACAGCCCAGTGACGGTCTGTGGTGTGCTGAGTAGGCTGAGTTTTGGACTACTGGGTCGCCATGCTGCATGTAATCACATGGGTGAGGTAAGTAAATCTCAGTTATTTCATCCTAATTCCTCTTTTACAGTGCTTAATTGGTACATTTCAGCACTACTCAGTGGCACTTTTGACAATTTGAAACTTGAGGTAGAAATCAAAGCAGGGGGGCCTATGCTAGGGCCCTGCAATACCTAGACTGTAATTCTAATCATTTATGGGGCATTTATGGATTTAATAAGGTTACTAGTTACAAGAAAAACTTTGTGCTCCTCCAGATGTTCCTTGGATGAATAATCTCTTGCTGGTCTTCTAAAATAAACAGCAGCATTTACTTAACAGTGACTTTACAATGACATTTCATGTTACATGTTCCAGAGATTTCATTATGCCATGTGATCTTTCCTGTGTCCAAGCAAGCTCACTTTTCTAGTACACCTTTAATTTAGTGGTTAGTTATCAGGGTGCGATTTTTTAATGGCACCCATCACTGAAATCTCAAAAATTAATTGTCCAAGTTTGTATCTATTATAATCAGGTAAATAATGGCGGGAAAGGGAGAAAGGATAAGGATTGTATGAAATGTTCAAGCAATATTATACAGGATTTATATAGCGCCAACAGTTTGTGTAATTACAGTAACAAATTCTTATTGTAAAGAATGCATTAATATTTAGTAATATTTAAAAATCTTTCCACATAGGAGTTATTACTTTCCTTTATTGACACTTTCATCTAATTTCTGAACGTAAAAGGTTAGAATTAAAGAAAATATGGGCATGACATAAAGAGAAAAGGACATCATAAAACAAGCTGTAGAAAAAGTTCCTGGACTGACCTTTATGTATCAGACTGAAGAAAATGAATGTAGTTCTCAGAATGAGTTTTCATAATAAATTAGGAAACATCACCTGCAGAAAAATCTTCGGAGGTGAAAAAAGCACAAACGATTTTGGCTAAACAAACTGGATCTGTGTACTTATTCAATGCAAAGCATTTATAGCACTTCATTATATTTCAATGTGCATTTAAAGTATTTAAAAAAACATTTTTTTTTCAAATAACCACTTGCCTACCAACTGCTGTCATACTGCAGCAGGTTGGCACGGCTGCGCAAACCGCCGTAGGTCTACATCGGCCGATTTAAGTGCTCGCATCCACGGCATGACCCCGGAGCCATTGCGCGTGGCCAGTGGCCGCGATGTCTGCCAGTGACCCGCGATCGCTCCTAAGAGAGCCAGGAAGGGGATCTGTCAATGTAAACAGACAGATCCCCCTTCTGACAGGGGAGAAGGGAGAGATCTGCTGCTCCTAGTGATCAGGAACAGCGATCTCTCTCCTCCTCCAGTCACTGCCCTCCCCCCAAAAAGTGTCAAAAATCTCTGATCTGTCCACTGCAATGTCGCAGTCCCCGCTAAAAATCACTGATCACCGCCAATACTAGTAAAAAAAAATTATAATAATATAAAATGCCATAAATCTATCCCCTATTTTGTAAATGCTATAACTTTTGCACAAGCCAATTAATATATCAAAAATATGTAGAAGAATACATATTGACCTAAACTGATGAAGAAATTATTATTTTTTGGGATATTTATAATAGCAAAAATTTTTTTTTTCAAAATTATCGCTCTTCTTTTTGTTTATAGCGCAAAAAATTAAAAAAGGCAGAGGTGATCAAATACCACCAAAAGAAAGCTCTATTTGTGGAAAAAAAGGATATAAATTGTATTTGTGTACAACGTCGCATGGCTGCGCAATTTTCAGTTAAAGTGACGCAGTGCCTTATTGCAAAAATGGCCTGGTCATTAAGGGGGAGATTCCTCAAGGTCCTTAAGTGGTTAAAATAATAATGGTATTACACAGAGCAAATCAACCTAAAAATAAACTATAAATAGGATAAATTAGTAGCGCTAGTGTATAATAATAAAGTATATAATATACAAATTTCAGAGTATATAAAAGGTGCTATATAAATCACTAAACCTATAGTTCAATAGCAATAGTGTATCAAATTCACCCAGTGACAAGTGAAAAAAAGTTCATATACGCAAAAGTCCAAACTGAAAATAAATTAAGGTAGATGATTTTCAATGTGTCTTCAAAAAAACTTCAAACTCGAATCTTCAAAAAAACTTCAATCTGCCACCACACCACGTGTTTGTGATCCCACTCCCTCTGAAGAGTACACTCACCAGCTCACAGTGCCTCACACTCTCGTGCGCCACACCAGCGCAGCTCTCGCACGCGCGGTCTCCGTGTGCGCACGCGCATCACATCAGCCGGCGCGCGCACCCAGTTATGTTAGGCTCACAGGCAGGGGCGGACTGACAACTCATGGGGCCCCCGGGCAATAGAACATCATGGGGCCCCCTTGGTCCGCACACTCAAGGGGACCATGCGCACACACAGGGGGGGGCGGGGACACGCGCACACAGCGGGGGACACGGGCGGGAGAGCACACACACACACAGGGGGGAGGGACAGAGCGCACACAGGGGGACACTGGAGGGAGAGCGCACACACAGGGGGGCACACTGGAGGGAGAGGCAGCACACAGGGGGACACTGTGTAGGGATAGCGCACACACAGGGGGTCACTGCAGGGAGAGCGCACTCACAGGGGGACACTGGAGGGAGTCCCCACACACAGGGGGGCGCCACTGGAGGGAGAGCGCACACACAGGGGGGCACTGGAGGGAGAGCGCACACACAGGGGGACACTGGAGGGAGAGCGCACACACAGGGGGGACACTGGAGGGAGAGCGCACACACAGGGGGACACACACACACACACAGGGGACACTGGAGGGAGAGCGCACACACGGGAGGGAGAGCGCACACACAGGGGGACACTGGAGGGAGAGCGCACACAGGGGGGCACACACACACACACTGGGGCACTGGAGGGAGAGCGCGCACACACAGGGGGACACTGGAGGGAGAGCGCACACACGGCGGACACACAGGGGGACACTGGAGGGAGAGCGCACACACAGGGGGGGACACACACACAGGGGGACACTGGAGGGAGAGCGCACACACACACACAGGGGGACACTGGAGGGAGAGCGCACACACAGGGGGACACTGCAGGGAGAGCACACACACACAGGGGGACACTGGAGGGAGAGCGCACACACAGGGGGGCACACACACAGGGGGACACTGGAGGGGAGCGCACACACAGGGGGGGGACTGGAGGGAGAGCGCACACACACAGGGGACACTGGAGGGAGAGCGCACACACAGGGGGGGGACACACACTGGAGGGAGAGCGCACACACAGGGGGGCACACACACACAGGGGGACACTGGAGGGAGAGCGCACACACACAGGGAGGCGCACACACACAGGGGGACACTGGAGGGAGAGAGCACACACAGGGGGACACACACACACAGGGGGGCGCACACACAGGGAGGCACACGCACACACAGGGGGACACTGGAGGGAGAGCGCACACACAGGGGGGCACACACACAGGGGGACACTGGAGGGAGAGCGCACACACAGGGGGGGCACACACAGGGGGACACTGGAGGAGAGCGCACACACACAGGGGACACTGGAGGGAGAGAGCGCACACACAGGGGGACACTGGAGGGAGAGCGCACACACAGGGGGGACACTGGAGGGAGAGCGCACACACAGGGGGACACTGGAGGGAGAGCGCACACACAGGGGGGCACACACACACAGGGGGACACTGGAGGGAGAGCGCACACACAGGGGGGCACACACACACAGGGGGACACTGGAGGGAGAGCGCACACACAGGGGGAGGCACACACACAGGGGGACACTGGAGGGAGAGCGCACACACAGGGGGCACACACACAGGGGGGACACTGGAGGGAGAGCGCACACACAGGGGGGCACACGCACACAGGGGGACACACTGGAGGGAGAGCGCACACACAGGGGGGGGGGGGCACACAAGGGGACACTGTGGGCTGGGGGGGTGACACTGTGGGCTGGGGGGGGTGACACTGTGGGTGGGGGGGCTGGGGGGGGGTGACACTGTGGGCTGGGGGGTGGGCTGGGGGTGTGACACTGTGGGCTGGGGGGGTGACACTGTGGGCTGGGGGGGTGACACTGGGGGGACACTGTGGGCTGGGGGGGGGGTGTGACACTGTGGGCTGGGGGGGTGACGCTGGGGGGTGACACTGTGGGCTGGGGGGTGTCACTGTGGGCTGGGGGTGACACTGTGGGCTGGGGTGACACTGGGGGGTGACACTGTGGGCTGGGTGACACTGTGGGCTGGGGGGTGACACTGTGGGGTGGGGTGACACTGTGGGCTGGGGTGACGCTGGGGGGGGGTGACACTGTGGGCTGGGGTGACGCTGGGGGGGGGGGGGTGACACTGTGGGCTGGGGGGTGACGCTGGGTGGTGACACTGTGGGCTGGGGGGTGTCACTGTGGGCTGGGGTGACACTGTGGGCTGGGGTGACGCTGGGGGGTGACACTGTGACCTGGGGTGACGCTGGGGGGTGACACTGTGGGCTGGGGTGACACTGTGGGCTGGGGGTGACACTGTGGGCTGGGGGTGACACTGTGGGCTGGGGGGTGACACTGTGGGCTGGGGGTGACACTGTGGGCTGGGGGTGACACTGTGGGCTGGGGGGTGACACTGTGGGCTGGGGGGTGACGCTGGGGGTGACACTGTGGGCTGGGGGGGTGACACTGTGGGCTGGGGGGTGACACTGTGGGCTGGGGGTGACGCTGGGGGGGGGGGGGTGACACTGTGGGCTGGGGGGTGACACTGTGGGCTGGGGGGGGGGGTGACACTGTGGGCTGGGGTGACGCTGGGGGGGGAGACACTGTGGGCTGGGGGGTGCCGCGGGGGGGACCCGGGGCCCGTGACTCACCGCTGCCGATGCTGATGCTCCCCGCCGGCCCCTCCACTCTTTCCTTCCATTAGGGGCCCGGACTCGGCAGGTTGAAGCGGCTGTATTACATGCCGCGAATACTGCTAACAGCGCGCGGCTCCCCACCGGCCCCTCCTTCCCTCCCGTCCGTCCCAGGTGACGTCACGACGCATACAGTAGAAGCACCTGGGACGGACAGGAGGGAAGAAGGGGCCGGCGGGGAGCCGCGTGCCGCTAGCAGTATTGTTAGCGGCATCGCGGCATGTAATACAGCCGTTTCAAGTGGCCCCTCATGTGGCCGAGTCCGGGCCCCTAATGGCCCCGGGCCCTCGGGCGGCGCCCGAGTCACCGACCTGTCAGTCCGCCCCTGCAAGTGTTTTTATGAGAGTGAATAAATTTGTTATAGATTTTGATAGACACTGTGTTTTTATTGAAGGCTCGTTTTTATCATTTGAAATGTGAGTTTTACCATTGGAAGTGTTTGTAAGAGTGAATAAATTTGTTATAATTTTTACACTATGTGGAGCACTTATTTATTGTTTTACATATGGAACCACATTGAGAGATAAACAAGCAAAGCAAGGTGATGATCAATATTAACCCCTGGAGTGGGTAAAACACGCTGCTGCCAAACACGAGAGTGTGAGGCACTGTGAGCTGGTGAGTGTGCTCTTCAGAGGGAGTGGGATCACAAACACATAGTGTGGTGGCAGATTGAAGTTTTTTGGAAGATTCAAGTTTTGAAGTTTTTTTGAAGACACATTGAAAATCATCTACCTTAATTTATTTACAGTTTGGACTTTTGCGTATATGAACTTTTTTTCACTTGTCACTGGGTGAATTTGATACACTATTGCTATTGAACTATAGGTTTAGTGATTTATATAGCACCTTTTATATACTCTGAAATTTGTATATTATATACTTTATTATTATACACTAGCGCTACTAATTTATCCTATTTATAGTTTATTTTTAGGTTGAATTGCAGATTTTACAGTTTTATATACACATAAGTAGCAGCTGTGTGATATTCACTTAATTATTTAATTACTTATTCCTTCACTGGTTTAACTATTTATTTATTACTCCTGTGGCGCAGTGGGGGTAGAAGATATAGAGGGCAGTCTTCCATATAGTTATATTCTTTTACCAACAGTATACAATTACACAGAGCAGCATCGAACCTCCTCTTTTTGGGTCTCCTGCTGGCTCTCTGGGTCCCATCACTTCTTGGTGCATCACCATAGGAAGGACACTTCCGAGCCAGGCTGTGGGGGTCTATTGACACGTACACAGTGTGGCTCAGCCCCGCCTCCCATTTTCACGGGATTTGATTGACAGCAGCAGGAGCCAATGGCAACCTCTGCTGCCTCTGTGAGCAGAGAGAGAGAAGAGAGCTGCTGTGGAGGGAATGCATTAAGATGAAATATGTCCAGCCTTTAGAACCACTTTAATGTATTCAGGTGTAATATGATTTTAACAGAAGATTACATTTTGTTAGATGTAAAATAATGCAAAATAATACAACTAGGGAAAAAGAATCCCTCGATTGAGTACAATATACAGAGGAAACATATTTGGGGGTAATGATTTCAGATGATTGCAAAATGAGCATAGTATGGCCAGGGTGTATGACTAGAGGGATCACCAGCAGGAGGAAGGATATACTGATTTCCCCATATAGATTTGTATTTAGACCTCATTTGGAATATGGTGTCCAGTTCTGGAGACATCACTTACAAAAAATATATTAATAAGATAGAAGAGAAGGGCAAAAAAAAGGGTGAAGGGTCTAAAACTGGCCATTCTAAATGAAAATTCTCTTGGGAAAAGAAGGCCCTAAGAACGATTGTTCATTTTTCTACTCATTAGTGGGTCAAATAGTTTTCAACCGAAGTGACTAGAAAATCCGAAGAAGCAGGTTGGAAAATTTCGATGCAGGCTCACCCGAGGAGCAAGGTCTAAGCACTAACTAGACTTCAGCAGATCACCTGATGATGGAGGTGGGTTTTGCTGCATGCTAATGCCAGGTTGCGGCTGTTATATTCTCTAAGTTGTGAGAGACACAAGACTCTGATCTGGAACAACTGATGTTTATTTCCGTACTAACTGTACACTCCAACATGTATCTCAGGGCAGGCATATCTTAGTGTGCTTCCCTTACATCAACCTCACTGTCCTCTAAGAGGGCTTCCATTCCTCTTGACCCTTGTAATAACTCCTGGGTGGTCCTCTTGACCCTTGTAATAACTCCTGGGTGGTCCTCTGGATTGCCTCAGCAGGAAGAGAGCAAGCGGGGGTCAGGTAGCGGATTAAGCAGATATGGAACAAAAAGAAGCATAGTCGAAGAACAAGCCAAAGGGTCAGTAGTGAGTAGTAGCTGGATGGGATCAGGCAGGTGAGTAGTCAATGAACAAGCCAAAAGTTTGATAACAAGTGGTAGCAAAGATAAGCACAGCAGCAGGTATGCGAGGAGCAAGATATGCGCTGGAGGGAGCACAATAATTTGAAAAACAGGAAGTGCAAGAGCATCACCTAAATAGGAATTTTATGAGAGGAGCAAGGTTCAGCAGAGACAAGATATAAAGCAGGAATGTCACAGGACCAGACAATAAGCTGTGCAGCATTTCAGGAGGCACAGCAACAAGCGCCACAGCCAAATACTACAGTTTCAGATCCTCCTTCCAGAATGGCCCCTTGATGTCTTAGGGCCAGGTTTGTGCGGGAACCTCTGGTGGAACTTCCATGTCAATCTGGGGGCATAAATGTTGCTTTGAGGATCCCTAGAATTTCCCTCTAGTCTATATCCTTCCCATTGAACTAAATATTGAAATTTGTTCCTTAAGATCCTGGAATCAAGAATTATTTCAACCACAAATTCTTCCTTACTCTGTACCTCAACAGGTGTAGGGAGTGGAAGAATTCTCCCATAAAAAGGTTTCTCATGAAATAGTTTGAGTAGTGATACACAGTATGAAAACAGGATGAATCCTCATACTGTCAGGAAGTTTTAAGCAAAAAGTGATTTGAACAGAAATCTGGAAAGGTCCCACAAACTTTTGACAAAAATTAGCAGGTGGAACATGAACCTTCAAATTTTTGGTAGATAATCAAACTTTGTTGCCCGCATGAAAATTAGGGAGTGATCTGTGGTGTCTATCAGCAACCAATTTGTACTATTCCTGAGCGTTTCTCAAAGTATCAATCAATTTCTACCGAATTTCCTGACAGTAACAGCAGTAACTAAAATTGAGATAAGGAGATCAGAAATAAACACTGGATGATAACTATTTAAAAAAAGAAAAAGACTTTAAGAAGTGGAACTATGTTTAGAATTGTTATAATAGAACTCCGCCATTGGAAGATTGTCCATGCAGTCGTCTTGAAGATGACAAAATGCTGAAGATACTGTTCCAGAGTTTGATTGGTCCTCTCAGTTTGACCAATAAATTGAGGATGAAAAGCAGAGGACAGGTTAATTATAACACCTAAAGCTGCGTAGAAACGGTTTCAGAATTTTGAGGAAAATTGGACTCCTCTGAAAGACACTACATCATCTGGAATTCCATGTAGTCTAAATACCTCTTGGACCATTAACTCTGCAGTCTGTTCTGCAGTGGGCACCCCCTTAGCTGGATTAAAAGGAGCCATCTTAGTGAGACGGTCAGCAACCTTCAAAATAGTGTTTTCTTTCGACCACAATTGTGGTAGATCAACCACAAAGTCCATAGAAATTTACCCCATCATCATTTACCCCATTGATGGGACAAAAAGTGGTTGAAGTAACCCCAGAGAATAAGATTAGGGTGTCCTATTGAGTGCAGAAGTCAGACAAGAGGCCACAAAGTTTTTGACATCCTTCCTGTAACACAGCCATCAAAAGAATGGGACAAAAGCTTCTGTCTTAAAGGCCCCAAAATGCCTCACAAGTTTAGAAACATGAACTAACCTAAGGAATTCTGTACAAGTAGATTCAGGTACATAGAGGCAATCTGATTGGGCCCATAAGCCATTCTTATAACTAAGGTTAAAGCCGATTTCCATATGCTGGTCAATTTAAAAAGATAATTTGGACCAAGTTAGTCCAAACCAAATATTTCCTTCACTAAGTGCTGCACTGGCTCTAAACACTGTATGAACTGTATGTAGGTTCAGCTGTGAGACAGAGACATCTAATTTCAGATTTCAGAGTGTGATGCCATCAGTCCACCACTCCTCAACCAATCAGAGAAAGAAAAAAAAAAAAAAGAAAATAGTTTTTTTGGACCAGCTTGGTCCAAACAAACTATTTAAAGTGAAAGGAAATCAGCTTTAATGTTCAGATTAATGTTCTTAGGAGGATGATTACGAAGTGGATTGTGGTTATAACCCTCAAGAAGATGCAGACATGCCTTAGAACCTCGTGGACCACAAGCAGGATAGTACATTCAGAGTTGCTTTTCTAAAGAGACCCAGACAACCTCTGTGATTAAGCATTTGCCTTGCCAGTCTTCAATCCAGAGCAATAAGAAATAACAAAATTGAACCTGGAAAAGAATAGGGTCCAAGGAGACCCTGTTCTAGGACAAGGAGATTGTCTAGATGACAATCTCCTAGCAGAACAAATTAATTCTAAATCTTTTTCTATGATCAGCGAGGTCCGTTTTAGAAAGTTTGGCTCCATCTAACATTTACCTTCACTCACATGCTTCCTTATTTGCCAGCAACCCCTTATTTCCAGTGCCATAATTGCCTGAAGACATTAGCTGAGAGAAATAAACATAAGGATGAAGCTACATCTTTTTTCCAACTCTCAGAGAAATTATAGTTCCCACAGCACAATCCAAAGCATCAACTTCCAAGATAAAAGCTAGTTCAGGATCAGGATGTACCAGTATTAGTACAGAAATGAAAAGCGTCTTTAATTTACTAGGCTGTGCCTCAGGTGACCACCAAAAGTGTGATTGGTGCAATTACCTTGGAGAAATTGCCAAAAAAACTAAAAGTAAGGTGCTAACACACAACCAAAACAGTTAGTAGATAAAGAATAACATCAATAAGAAAAATCTATTTAGAAACATTCAAAAAATAATAATAATTTATCCATAAATAATAGTCCTTGTATACTGCCTTGAAAAAAGTATTCATACCCCTTTACATTTTCCACATTTTGTTATGTTACAACCAAAAACGTATATGTATTTTATTAGGATTTTATTTAATAGACCAACACAAAGTGGCACATAATTGTGAAGTGGAAGGAAAATTATAAATGTTTTTAAAAATTCTTTACAAATAAATATCTGAAAAGTGTTGCATGCATTTGTATTCAACCCCCTAAGTCAATAATTTGTAGAACCACCTTTCACTACAATTACAGCTTCAAGTCTTTTTTGGTATGTCTCTACCAGCTTTGAACATCTAGAAAGTGAAATTTTGCCCATTCTTCTTTGCAAAATAGTTCAAGCTCTGTCAGATTAGATGGAGAGTGTCTGTGAACAGCAATTTTCAAGTCTTGCCACAGATTCCCAATTGGATTTAGGTCTGGACTTTGACTGGACCATTCTACTACAAGAATAAGCTTTGATCTAAACCATTCTATTGTAGCTCTGGCTGTACATTTAGGGTTGTTGTCCTGCTGGAAGGTGAACCTCTGCCCCAGTCTTAAGTCTTTTGCAGACTCTAACATGTTTTCTTCTAAGATTGCCCTGTTTTTGGCTCCATCCATCTTCCATGAACTCTGACCAGCTTCCCTGTCCCTGCTAAAGAAAAGCATCCCTACAACATGATGCTGCCACCACCACGTTTCACGGTGGGGATGGTGTGTTCAGGGTGATTTGCAGTGTAATTTTCCCCACACTGATTGTCCATCAAATTCAATATTTAACAACAGGCTGCATATGTTGGAAAAGACACAAGCCGTTTCCACACAATTAGAGAATATAAAACATAATCCAGATGCACTATTTCAATATACATAAAGCACAAGTATAAATACAATGTTTAGATTAAAACATTCAGAATGGAAAAAACTCCTCCCTGACTTTTTTCTTAATTCATTAAAATACAAGACAGGCTCCCTTTAGTGGTCCGTCACCCCAATAGCAACTATCTCTCTAGAAGACTATAGATACTCATTTCGCCCCATGTGCCCCATCTAGTGATAAAATTAAAATACAGAAACCTAAAACGAGTTCTTGAATATTTCATAACCCCAATAATCCCAACAAATCGTTAAACTTATTGGAGCACGGTCTGATATAGTGATTGACTCGATAGTCGATGAGCACACATAATTCATGTAATAATCATGTAATAATCATCAACAAGTCAATCCTTGAATTTGTGTTATGTGTTTTGGAATAATAACTGAAATCCCTGTCTCGCTCATGCAGCACCCTCCAATTGTCTACCAAATGCAGAGAGAGCGAAGGCACTGCTTAATATGCCTTAAAGCTCTATGGAACAAAAAGGTTTTCCCTGAAGAGGTATCCAAACTGGCATCCAAAGTAATATTAAAGTCCCCTCTCACAACCAAAAAAAACCTTCCCTAAACTTCTCCAGAATATCCAAAGTTTTCGATAAAAATTTAACAGTATGATTATTGGAGGCATATATATATAGTAGTGAAGGTGTAATACTGGCCCTGAATCTTACCCTTAACGAAGAGAAAACGACCCTTAGGGTCTACTGGTATATCTGTAGGTACCAAAGGGCATGATTTATGGATAGCTATTGTAACTCCTCTAGCCTTTGGAACTGGTGAAGGTGCATGGAACCATTGATTATATGGAAAAAGAGGCAGATAAGGAGTAGACCCTGTCACGAAGTGCGTCTCCTGTAAAAAAACGATATCTGTATTCATGTGACGCAGTTCATGCCAGAGACGGCCCCTCTTACCCGATGAACAAAGCCCTCTCACATTATGTGATACAATCTTTATTCTACCTGTCATTATCTCAGTACATAGGGTTCCATGGGTCTCCTAATATGTTGTTGGGCTTGGACGGTATTTGTTCCAACCCTCTGGGTTTTCTCCCATTGGGTGCAACTGATGAGGAAAAAAAAAATCCACAAACCACGACAAAAAACTTCCACGACAAATAACATAATATACGACCGTGTGTAGGGGTGCAACGGATCGTCGCCGATCCGTGATCCGAACGGGTCACCCCGTTCGGATCGGCACGCCCCGCGATCCGCGGAGCGCTCCGCGGCCTCGGCCTTAGGAAAGGCCGAGGCTTCGGCCTAGCTCCGGAGCGTCGGCGGCCATCTTGGTACACCCGGCGGCCTTAGGAAAGGCCGCGGCTTCGGCCTAGCTCCGGAGCGGCGGCCATCTTGGTACACCCGGCCACTGTTTACAATGTGATCGCTCCGTCAAATGACGGAGCGATCACTTGTAAACAAACTGCATTACCCAGCCAATATACTCTGCATTACCCAGCCAATGTACTCTGCATTACCCAGCCAATGTACTCTGCATTACCCAGACAATGTACTCATCATTACCCAGCCAATTATAATCTGCATTACCCAGCCAATGTACTCTGCATTACCCAGCCAATGTACTCTGCATTACCCAGCCAATACTCTGCGATACTCTGCATTACCCTGCCAATACTCTGCGATACTCTGCATTACCCAGCCAATACTCTGTGATACTCTGCATTTACCCAGCCGATACTCTGCGATACTCTGCATTACCCAGCCGATACTCTGCGATACTCTGCATTACCCAGCCGATACTCTGCGATACTCTGCATTACCCAGCCGATACTCTGCGATACTCTGCATTACCCAGCCGATACCCAGCCAATACTCTGCATTACCCAGCCGATACCCAGCCAATACTCTGCATTACCCAGCCGATACCCAGCCAATACTCTGCGATACCCAGCCAATACTCTGCGATACCCAGCCAATACTCTGCGATACCCAGCCAATATTACAGTGGGGGAGAGGATGTGGATATTACAGTGGGGGAGATGACGTGGATATTACAGTGGGGGAGATGACGTGGATATTTCAGTGGGGGGAGAGGACGTGGATATTACAGTGGGGGGGAGATGACGTGGATATTACAGTGGGGGATGATGACGTGGATATTACAGTGGGGGAGATGACGTGGATATTACAGTGGGGGACTATATGGTGGCGGAATTTTCACAGGTTTTTGCAAATTCAATTATTATTTGCTGATCCGAAAAATGATCCGATCCGTGACTCCAGATCCGAGGATCGATCCGATCCGTGAGTTTTTTGATCCGTTGCACCCTTAACCGTGTGTGTGGAACACCCCCTAAGGGGAAGACGAGTCTGGGCAGGGGTTCAAAAAGTAGAGGAAAGGGGGAGATAGAGGAAAAAATTAAGGAATCTCTTCCCCCCCATCCATATCCTTACAATCTACATAATCCCTTCTTCCCATTCTTACTCTAGGCAGTTAATTCCTTTCCTATTTACCCCACACCCTATTCAGGTATGTCCTCCTAGGGCTAAATTGTAATCCTGTCTGTCCAAATAATTTTTCCGTCATCCTTTTGCTATCATCTGTTGCCATCGTTCTGGTCGTTGTAATGATGACTTACAGTTATTCAATCTCCAATCTGGAAAGTCCACCTGAGGTAGCTCCAGCACTTATATGAAATGCTGCAGGTCTTGATGTCCAGCTATCAACAGCAGTATGGAGATATAATTAAACTGGAAGCTGTTTTATCTTCCCTATTTTTCAGCCTAAAAAAAATATTGGAAAATTATTCTTGGAATTATTATTGGAAAATGTATTTAAAATGATTGGAAACAAATAAACCTTACAATATATTAGGGAAGGCTATAATCCTAAAGGCCTTAGAATACAAATGTTCCCTAATATTCCAAAATTTTCCAATGATTCTAAAACAAAATGGGAAGAAAATCAATCTAGATGTTCAAAGAACATGATGATGCTGTTGACGACTAATTACAAACAGCAAATAGATAACGTTGACATTGAAATTTCCATTAACTCTTTTTGTTTCCATCCCAAATATGGGGAATATCAAAAAGTTGAAAACAGGTCTTGACATTTTTGATAAGAGAATTCTTGTTAAAAAGATAAGATGTTCTTATAGGGATACTTATTCTGATGACAACTGTCAAAGACAGGATTTCCTGTTTGAATAATTTTTTTACCGCTCCTTGTTGGACTATGTGACAGAAAAAAAGGGAAATCTCCCCAATAAGATGACAAAAACAATACCTGGGCTTTAAAATTTACCCTACTCTATTATTTGCCAGTTTTACCACTAAACTAGCAGGGGCCTTGAAAACCAAATACTCCAAATACTATTATTACTATGCACCTTTTCTCCTAA
>CM053029.1:408196271-408230044 GCA_028564925.1 Lithobates sylvaticus | reverse complement strand
GTATATAATATACAAATTTCAGAGTATATAAAAGGTGCTATATAAATCACTAGCAAAAGGAACAATCCCCCACGTTGGGGTTTTTAGGCAGCGTACAATGAAAGAAGTCAGAGTTGGCATGTAAAAAAGTTTTAAAGTTTATTTATATAAAAAAAAATAATTAATAACATTAGGTTAGAACATGAGCTCCAGTGGGAATGAATAATACATATATGTTTATATATAAAAGAACATGAATATACATTGAGCAGACTGACATTTACATAACAGCAGTAAGTACAGAGTCTGTCGTATAAATGAGAGACTATCCCTGACGCGTTTCAACCCAATACGAGGGTCTTCCTCAGAGGGAAAAGAGGTCTGCTAGACAAAGAAGGAATATATGTCAGTGTTAGTGGTGACAATATAAGTTACAGGGTGAAAAGGCTCCAAGATGGGGAGCAAAGGATGTCAGAACACCGTGAGGTTTATATTTACCACAGTAATGTATATCCTGGGGATAAAAGATGTATGATAGTCCCACGTGGAGAGTTTTTGGTAAGGAAGACACCATCCACTAGTGGTGGGGTATGCCAGATGGATTCCGCTGAGGGTCACCCGGGCCCTAGGGCGCCACGAAACCTTACGAGAGGTCACACGTTTGGGGGTTCCTCTCCTTCTTCTCCCTCTGCCTAGGCAGGGGTGTCCGGAGGGGAGGAAAACAACCTGGAGGGGAACAGAAGACGCGCAGGCACCACCTATAGCAGAGTCCAAAGGGTAAGGATTGCGTTAGAAGTTAGTCTAAAGAGTAGTATGGTATATATATATAGCAGCCTGAGGGGGGCATTTATTAATTGGGCATCTATCTGTGATCATTGATGCCATACCAGGTGGCCAAAGTATGTGGTGAGTGAAAAGTGTGGGTGAGAGAAGGGGCAAACCAAACCAAACCGCAAGAGGAAAAACTTTTATCACAAAAGTGCAGTAAAAGGAGGACATGAACACGTGAAGGATGTGTGTGTGATGGAGTGAAGGGGAGGGTCTCTGGGGGGGGGGGAGGGGGAGGGGAGAAAAAGGGGGAAAAAAAGGGGGTTCGGGACTAGAGTGGGGGTAAAGTGGGAAGGGGACGGGAAATGGCGGGAAAGAGGGGGAGAGGAGGGGGGGAGAGAAGGGGAGGGAGCGGAAGGTGGGGAGAAGGGGGGGGTTTGAGGAAGGGGGGGAAGGAAGAGGAAAAGAAGGTGGAAGTGGGAAAAGAGGGGAAGGGGGGGGTGAGGGGGGGGGAAAGGGAGGAAGGGAGAGGCGGAGGGATGGCGTGGGGGCTGGTGAGGGGTAGGGGCAATGTTAGGTATGGCTAATTATAGTGACAAGATGGGGGTGGGGTGGTATGTGTGTATGTGTTGAATAAGTGAAAGGCTATGGTCCTACCTGAGGGTATGGAGCACTTAGATAGTGCCGCAGGCTGCTGGTACTGGGACTATGCCACAAAAGCTAATATTGTGCTGGGAGAAAACTCCCAGTTTTGATCACAAGCGTAGTGCTTCTTTGGAGGGGGGACCTTGGATCGATGAAGGTCACCCAATCTAGAAGCACAAAATGATAATATTCGTTAGAATAAACAAAAAGTTATTCATTAAAAGGACAGCATTGTCCCGTTGGAACAATACAATGATATGCGGAACTGAGGGTAATGGGTATGGCCTTCGGACTATTGTCCAAACTTACCGCATGGAAGTCTTAGTAGGGTATGGTCCTATTCGGATGGCGGCAGTAGTGTCTACTGGCTGCCGCTCCTTTTTATGAGTGGGTGATCGGTGGTGATTCCCGGAAGTGGATCCCCGGAAATGGTCAGCAGAAAGCTGACCCTATTGGTCGATGGTTGCCCGCCCGTATCTGGTCCCCATCCTGGTGAAAAAGCCGCCAAATAGGCGGACCACGTGTGGCGTCCCCGGCGTTCCTGTCGGCCATGGAGTGGCCCGTTACTACGTCATCCCTGACGTAAGACACGTGACGTACGTTCGTCATGCGCACCAGCGGCGTCCCGCGCGTGCGCACTGAGGAGCGTCGTCCAGGGATGTCCAGGGACGCCGCCGACGAGGGTTATCACCAACGACTGATCGCACGGGACCAACCCAGGTGCGTCAATTGTGGAAAAAAGGGGAGGCACGCAAGGTGGAAGGGGTCACGAGTCATGCCCCTTCCACCTTGCGTGCCTCCCCTTTTTTCCACAATTGACGCACCTGGACTGGTCCCGTGCGATCAGTCGTTGGTGATAACCCTCGTCGGCGGCGTCCCTGGACATCCCTGGACGACGCTCCACTCCATGGCCGACAGGAACGCCGGGGACGCCACACGTGGTCCGCCTATTTGGCGGCTTTTTCACCAGGATGGGGACCAGATACGGGCGGGCAACCATCGACCAATAGGGTCAGCTTTCTGCTGACCATTTCCGGGGATCCACTTCCGGGAATCACCACCGATCACCCACTCATAAAAAGGAGCGGCAGCCAGTAGACACTACTGCCGCCATCCGAATAGGACCATACCCTACTAAGACTTCCATGCAGTAAGTTTGGACAATAGTCCGAAGGCCATACCCATTACCCTCAGTTCCGCATATCATTGTATTGTTCCAACGGGACAATGCTGTCCTTTTAATGAATAACTTTTTGTTTATTCTAATGAATATTATCATTTTGTGCTTCTAGATTGGGTGACCTTCATCGATCCAAGGTCCCCCCTCCAAAGAAGCACTACGCTTGTGATCAAAACTGGGAGTTTTCTCCCAGCACACTATTAGCTTTTGTGGCATAGTCCCAGTACCAGCAGCCTGCGGCACTATCTTAGTGCTCCATACCCTCAGGTAGGACCATAGCCTTTCACTTATTCAACACATACACACATACCACCCCACCCCCATCTTGTCACTATAATTAGCCATACCTAACATTGCCCCTACCCCTCACCAGCCCCCACGCCATCCCTCCGCCTCTCCCTTCCTCCCTTTCCCCCTCACCCCCCCCCCTTCCCCTCTTTTCCCACTTCCACCTTCTTTTCCTCTTCCTTCCCCCCCTTCCTCAAACCCCCCCCTTCTCCCCACCTTCCGCTCCCTCCCCTTCTCTCCCCCCCCTCCTCTCCCCCTCTTTCCCGCCATTTCCCGTCCCCTTCCCACTTTACCCCCACTCTAGTCCCGAACCCCCTTTTTTTCCCCCTTTTTCTCCCCTCCCCCTCCCCCCCAGAGACCCTCCCCTTCACTCCATCACACACACATCCTTCACGTGTTCATGTCCTCCTTTTACTGCACTTTTGTGATAAAAGTTTTTCCTCTTGCGGTTTGGTTTGGTTTGCCCCTTCTCTCACCCACACTTTTCACTCACCACATACTTTGGCCACCTGGTATGGCATCAATGATCACAGATAGATGCCCAATTAATAAATGCCCCCTTCAGGCTGCTATATATATATATACCATACTACTCTTTAGACTAACTTCTAACACAATCCTTACCCTTTGGACTCTGCTATAGGTGGTGCCTGCGCGTCTTCTGTTCCCCTTTTTTTTTTTTTTTTTTTTACCACTTCAGAAAGAATATTCGTGGGTGAGTGTCAGCTATGCCCGCATCTCCATCCCTCTAATTGTCTTAGCATCATTAGTGGATTGTTTCATTCTTCTTTTTTATATATTTTTTTTTTTATTTTTGTTTTTTTCCCCCTGGGGTTGGGGGGGGATAGGGGTCCTGAGTCGGGCATCCATGAAGTTTACAAAGCCCAAAAATACATATATACATCCGAGATCCCACCCAGCCTCCACTCCCCCTCCGCTTCCTTTATCCTAAATCCCGTTCCATCACTCTTCCAGTTAACCCCCCTGGGGGTTTTTATTTTTATTCCCCCCCCCCCCCCCCTCCCCCCTATCCCCCCCGTGCCCCCACCCTCCCTGTCCCCGTCCGCTGTTCTGTTGTTGTAAGGTGCCCCTTTCTCCCCAGTATCTTCTCCTGCCCTTAGGGTCTGCCTTTCCGTGGCTAGATCTCTTTTCGGCTTCACCCCCCAGGGATCATCAGTTGTCACGGCTGCACTCGCAAAGCCTCCCTGTAGCTCCAAGACCTCTTGAATTTTCTCCAACTCTCCCATCTAGCCCTCGTGGCCTCTCTGTCCTCCTCCCCGGTGTACAACACACATTCCATCATGTAAGTGGACTCCACTGCGTCAACCCATTCCCATAAGGGTGGGCTTTCCTTGTCCTTCCACCTCCTTGGAATTACCTTTTTAGCCGCGTTAAGCAGATGGGGAATCAATGAGCCTTTATATTGTTTTATTTCCTTGGATGTGGCATGCATAAGTGCCACCCAAGGGTCATTTTTTACCTCGATCGTTGTTATTTCTTTTATGTATTTTAGGATCGTCTCCCAAAATTTTTTGATTTTAGGACACCCCCACCATAAATGACCCATTGTGCCCCTTTGATCACACCCCCTCCAACAGTTCGCAGATGTATCCGCCTGGAAATTGCTGACCCTGTCTGGGGTTCTATACCACCTAGCCATGCACTTAAAGTTTGTTTCTGCAGTTCTCGCATCTACCGCTGACCCATGTGCTAATTTTAAAATTTTCTTACTTGTGCCTATTTCTAATTGTGTTCCTAGTTCGCTTTCCCATTTGGTAAGGTATGGCGGCATCTCCGGTCTATCTCTTTCTAATAACAGTTTATATATTCTGGATATTCTTTTTTTTGAACATTCTGCCGTAAAGATTTTCTCTAATTTTGTTAGATCCTTAGCCTCCCTTAATGGGCTAGGAAGAGAGCCCACAAAGTGGGTCAGCTGGCGATGCCGCCATCCATCTATGGAAAAAGCCTCATTATTCTGTAACTCGTGCAATGTCATAACCTTCCCCTTGCTAATAACTTCCCCTAATCTCGTGCAGTCCTTTCTAATCCAATCACCTCCTATTTCCTTTAACCCTGGCGGGAAAAAAGGATTTTCTTTAAGTGCTATAAGTGGCGAATTATAATTTTTGTTGAATATTTTATATATTTTGTCCCAAATTTTCAAAGTCGTGATGGTGATTATATGTGTTTTTTCTCCCAGTGTCCGGCTTTTCGGAGGATTCCACACAATCTTCCCCAGCCTAGCTTCACTCAGTGCTTCCTCCAAACTAACCCATCTTTTAGTGTTACCTATTTTACCCCATTCTGCGATTCTTAATAGTGCTATAGCATGGTAGTAACTTTCTATGTCTGGGATCGCCAGACCGCCCTGACTTTTGTCTTGTTTTAGAACTTGGAGGGAGATTCTATGTTTTTTGTAATTCCATATGAAATTCATTATAATAGCTCTTAGTTTACCGAGGTACTGTTTTGGGAGAGGGAGTGGGAGCATCTGGAATTTATATGTGATGACTGGTAAGATCATCATTTTTACCGCATTAATCCTGCCTATCCAGGATAGAATTTTTCCCTTCAGCTCTTGGCATTTTTTTTTTATGTCTTCTAGGAGTGGGATATAATTTATTTTGTATAATTTCCTCGGGTTGTTGGCCAGTTCTATTCCTAAGTATTTTATCTTTTTTTTCCAGACGAAACTAACTGTTTTCTGTAGGTTCTGTTTCTCTATTTTATTGAGGTTAATATTAAGGATAAATGTTTTTGAGGCATTGATTCTAAAGTTTGTTAGTTCCCCATATTCCTTTAAGGTTTTAAGCAATATGGGGACTGACTTCTGGGGTGAGCTTATGTAAAAGAGGACGTCGTCCGCGAAGGCCGCAAGTTTGTGCTCTTCGCTGCCGACTTTACAGCCTTCCACCTCTGGGTTTCCGCGGATTGTAGCTAACAGCGGTTCCAAAGATAGAATAAAAAGGAGGGGGGAGAGTGGACAGCCCTGCCTGGTGCCATTAAACAGTTCGAACTCCGCGGAGGTCGTTCCATTGGCCTTGATGTTGGTTTTCGGATGATTATAAAGGGTTTTAATTTTTTGAATAATTCTGGGTCCAAAACCCATCCTCTGTAGAGTGTTGAACATGAACCCCCAGTCTACTCTGTCGAACGCTTTTTCAGCGTCTATCGAGAGAAGTAGACTGGGGGTTCTCGAGTCTCCCATCCTCTGTATGGCTAGCAATGTCCGAATCCCATTGTCCCTCCCCTCTCTGCCCGGGACAAACCCGACCTGGTCCGGATGGATCAGTGTGCCCAAGTGCCCCTTAATTCGATCCGCCAGTATCTTTGCGTATAATTTTGTGTCGAAATTTAATAAGGAGATGGGTCTGTAGTTCGAGCACACCGATCCATCCTTCCCATCCTTCCTCAAAAGAGTGATCGTAGCTTTTAGGGCCTCTTCGCTCATGTCATAGTCTATCCCTAGTCCATTCATATATCGCAGCAATCTCGGTATAAGAATCTCTTTGTACGTTTTATAATATGAGGCCGTGAAGCCGTCCGGGCCCGGGCTCTTCCCTGTTGGAGAGTTGTTGATGGCTGCTAAGATCTCCTCCTCAGTTATTGGCCTCTCAAGCTCATCTCTCTCCTCCCCCCCTAGAGCCATTAGCCCTGCCCTCTCTAGGAACTCTGATGTTTTCTGGTTATTTCCTATGCTGTCGTTGTTTCCCTTGGTTTTCACCTCGTAAAGTTCTTTGTAATAGTCTCTGAATGTAGAGGCTATTTCCCTAGAGGTAAACTTCATCTCCCCGTTTCTTGTTTGAATTTTTTCAATAAAATTTCTGGTTTTCTTTTTTTGTAATTTCCTTGCTAAATATTTCCCTGGCTTGTTGCCCCATATATATTGTTCCCTGGCCAATTTATTGAACTTCTGTCTAACTTCCTGTTCAGCTAAATCTTTCAATTCCTCTCTCTTATCTGTAAGCTCTATGTATATGCTCTGGCTAAGTGCCCCCCCAGATTTATGCTTTTGCTCCAGGGTTTTAATCTCGGCCATCAGAGCCTGCGTCTTTCCCACCCTCTCCTTTTTTTTCCATGAGGCTTTAGCTATCAGGAGCCCCCTAATGAACGCTTTATGAGCGTCCCACAGTTGTGCCTCTGAGACCTCTCCGTTGTCGTTGATTTGAAAGAACCATTCTAGCTCCTTTTTGATATAATCCCTAATTTCTTTGTCATATAGCAATTCAGGATTAAGTTTCCATCCGCTAGAGGGTTGTTTGTGTTCGGGGAACCTTAGCCTCATGGATACCGGCGCGTGGTCCGAGAGGGAAGCTATTCCAATTTCGGTTTCTTTGACCCTTTCCAGTATGCCATGGTCTATTAAAATATAGTCCAGGCGAGAATACATCTGGTGGACAGGGGAGAAGAACGAGTAATCCCTCAACTGCGGGTGCTGGATCCTCCACACATCCAACAGTTGGTCCTCCGATAGTTTTTTTTTAATCCGCTTCAGTTGTATGTTGCCCCTCCCCGTGCCACCAGACGTACTGTCCTTCGCGGGGTCCATCACGAAATTGAGGTCCCCCATCAGGATCAAATATCCTTTCCTGAAGGCCCTTAGCTTACGCAGAATTGCTTCGAGGAATAAGATAGGTTTGGCGTTGGGGGCATAAACATTGGCCAGTGTAAGTTCTACCCCTAGGAGGGAGCCCCTAAGAAACAGGTACCTCCCCTCGGGGTCCGTCATTCTCTCCTCTACCTTGAAGTCAATATCCCTCGCAATCCCAATAGCCACTCCTCTTGCCCTGCTCGAGATAGTATCTCCATAAAACCAATTTGGGAGAGCTGGAGAAAAAAGTCTAATATTTGAGGAATGTGCCAGGTGAGTCTCTTGCAGGAACACTATACCTGCGCCATATCTCTCTGCTTCCTCCAAAATTTTAGATCGCTTGCCGGGAGAGTTTAAGCCTTTCACATTATATGATAAAAATTTGATTTCTATGTCCTTCATTTATTTTTTGGGATTTTGTTTTTCTTTTTCTTTTTTATTTTTTTCCCTCTGAAGTCTTGATGGTGATAACAGCCCCACAGCGGACGTGGTTTCCCTCCCCCTTCCCCCATCCCCCCCTCCCCCCCTCCCCCCCCCCCCCCCCCCCCCTCACCCCCCCTCCCCCCTCCCCGCCCCTCCTCCCCCCCCCCGCCCCCCCCCCCCCCCTCCCCCCCTCTTTCGCCCCAACTGGGGTCCCCGGGTCCTTGGGGGCCATCCTTTGTGGCTTCCCTTAGACTCCGGATTCCTGGTGAGGTGGAGTTTGTTGAGCCCTCCCCTCCCCCTCCGCGGCCCAGACTCGGGGCGCAGAGGGAGGAGGGGGCAGGACCGAGTCGAGCAGAATTCTTTTGCAGCTACATGTGGGCATTCGCCCCTCCTCCCCCCCCCCCCCCGCCTCCCCCCCCCCAGGGTCCCCCAGACCCTCCATTTCAATCCAACCCTGCAAATTCGGGGCTAAAATCCCGAGTTTTGTACAAAATCCCTGCACTTCTTCCGGGTACTTCAGCCTGGCCGTACACCCCTCTTTTGACCCTATTAAACATGAGGGGAAGCCCCAGTTATATCTTATGTTTTCCCTTTTCAATATTTCCAACAGGGGTTTCTGGTGTCTCCGTCTCTCAAGGGTTCGGGCCGATAGGTCTGCATATACTTGAATTTCATCTTCCTCGTGCAATATGGGGGACTTATTTTTTATTTTAGCCCATAGATCCTCTTTTTCTTTAAAGTGGCTGAATCTGACAATTATGTCCCGGGGCCGCTCTACGCCCCCCCTTTCGGGTGTGTCCTTTCTATGAGGGGAAAATGATCTGAGTCCTTGCCGCTTATGGGGCCCAAGATTTCCCAAAGTTTTCTTTCTAGATCTTCCCCTCTTTGTTCCGGGACGGCACGCAGCCTCAAATTTTGCCTCCTATCCCTATTTTCTTGGTCCTCTATCTTGTAGAGGGTATCTCTCTGAGTAAGGTGGGCGCCTTTTAGTTGCGTTTTCAGCTTCGCGATTTCCAGGTCTGTAGAATCCGCTCTCCCCTCCACTGCTTCAACCCTAGACAGCAGATGGCCCATGTCCTCCCGTAAGGCATTAACTTCCACTTTGATTGCGTTTTCCACACGTAGTAGCATCGCCTCCATTTCATATTTGTTGGGGATGTGGGTTCCTGATTGTTGATCCTCCCCCCTACTAGGCTCACTCTCAGTCTCCATTGTGAGGTCCGCTCTGGAGTCGTTGATTTCTCTTTCCACCCCGCCTCTGCTCCCCGGGGAGACTCCGGCCCGGGCTTCTTTTCCTGATGTTTTTGGGCTTGCACCCTGTCTTAGGTAGTGTTTAATTGTGCTTGTCTCCCCCTTGCTACCTTTGGTGGTTGCTTTCTTAGGCTGTTTGGATGGATCTTTACTCATGTTGGCCTTCTTGGTGGGTCTGATTCTCTTCCCCAGTTTTATTATGAGCCTGGGCCTCCTGGGCCCCTTTCCACCTCCTTTCCTTTAATGGGGTCCTTGTCTTATCCGTCTCTCAGAGTCCTGTCCGGGCTTCCCGGAGGTATTGTTTATTACTTATGTCCCCCTAAGCTTCGAGGCCCGGGACTTCCTTCTGGGTGTCCCGCTGGTGTTTACTGTCGTGTTTTGCAGAAAAATTTGGGGGGATCTTTTCCGTCAGTAGGGTCTTCGGGTGGGGTATAGGAAACCCACGCAATAGCTGGGACTGTTATCTTTAAATAGGGGGGTTTATTTACCCTTCCTGCTAGTTAGCTTCCTCAATCAGTAGTTTACGCCTTTTCCGTGTCCCACCCAGTGGCTCTACTGAAAAAATCAGTCGGTATTTACATTTACAGTATTTACAATCTGTTACAGGGGATCCCTGATCTTGGTGACATGGGTAACATGCAAACATGTGATTTTATGTTTTAACCATAGTTTCCTATTTAGAACCACCCTAGAGTTTAAATAAGACATACATAATCTGAGGTAACGGTCCTAATCAGACATCTGTCGTCAGGCTAGGCCACAGTGGTCAGTAGGTTTTCGTAAATACCCATCAGAGTCCTACTATCCTTCCATGGTGCAGCATTAGGTATATGGTAGTATGTCTTCATAAACACCCATCAAGATCTCACTTTCATTCCATAGTTCAATTTTTAGGGTGTACTAATCAATCTTCCTAGGCGTCGGTCAGAGTCATACCTTCCTTCCATGGTGCAGCTTTAGAAATACACACAAAAAAAAAAAAAAAAAAAGGAATAGAACTTCACTGGCCCCAATCCGCGTCACACTTACAGTCCCTGAGGCGGCTTTTAGTGTGTATAGTGTCTGTGGGGCAGGGTCAGAAAGTTTTCGTTTCATATACTTTTCCACCATTGGGAGCTATAATATCCATGATCTTCCCCGCCCAGGTCTGGCTAATACGATCTGGCAACGCAGGCCGGTAAGTTTTTTATACTACTGTGGCGAGAATAGGGGGGGGGGGGAAGAGACAGGGTCGCCCGTAGAGATCAGAGGAACTGGGGGCCAGATCTTTTGCGTCTTTATTTTCTCTCTGGGCTCCGTCTATGGCCTGTAAGATGTCTTTTGGGTGTATGCTGTACTAGGCCTAGGGGCCTAGGAGGGCCACCTGGGGGACCGGGTAAGGAGGGTTTTCCGATTTTAGACTGGGGAAGAGGGGATTTCCAGATATAGGGGTTTTCAGGTTGTAGGCTTTATGTTTTCACAATGTTTCTCAGCCTGTGAGATAAATGTTGTACATATCACTTTAAGCAAGAGGGGGACAGGAGACAAACCGATCTTAAGATTAAACATTCATGACCACAGTACACAGTCAGTCGCGGGCGTTTAGTTACACGGTTCACTGTTTAATATCCTCTAAACATAAACATGAAACCAGGCTAAAAAACGGTTCCTAGTGAGGGAACATGCATCTACGGACCATTCATAAGTAGATGCCTGCTTGTTGCTCCCACCTGGGGTAGCCCTTTATCTGACGCCGTAAGCCGCTAGTCCGGTATTAAAGATAGATGGCTTCCTTACTCCGTGTTCATAACAGAAAACAAATATCCCGGCCAATCTAGGGTTGCAGTGGTCTTACCTCCGGGTGTAGAGGGCTTTGGGGTGATTGTATCATATACTCACGAATAGCGGCATGTCGGGACCGCTCACCCTGTCTTCTCTGAAGCTTCGGGATGTTCCTGTCCCGCCATGTCGTCGGTAGTGGGTTGGAGGAGGGGGGGTACAGGGGCGGTGCTGGCTCTTAGGGTCCGGATCTGAGTCGCTGCTTTCCTGGTCGCATTACCTTCCCGTAGCGGAAGGACCCCTGCATCCTGGTCTCCTTGTCCCGGGAAGTCACGCAGGCACGCTCTCAACCGCGGCGTCTCTCACACGAGGCGGTCCCTGCGTACTCCCAGGCTGTTCGCCCGCTCTCCTCGGCCCCCGGGCTCAGACTCCTCCCTCCGTGTTTTACCCACTCCAGGGGTTAATATTGATCATCACCTTGCTTTGCTTGTTTATCTCTCAATGTGGTTCCATATGTAAAACAATAAATAAGTGCTCCACATAGTGTAAAAAGTATAACAAATTTATTCACTCTCACAAACACTTCCAATGGTAAAACTCACATTTCAAATGATAAAAACGAGCCTTCAATAAAAACACAGCAAACCAAACTGAACTGGTATACAGGTGTGCTACGGCCACGGCGGACCAGAAGTATGCGCACCAGCGAAGTGTCTCACCAACTTCTAAGTGTCAACCTCTGGCAGTGGTGTAGCTTCTAAATGGAGTGACGTCTCATATAAATACAGTATTACTTGCTCTGAAGCCTCGTTCCCGACATGTTTTGTCGCATGGACTTATTCATGGGTTTGGCTACACAGCCCATCTCACAGTGATTTATAGTAGTTGGATAGCTAGTCACATGTGTGCATGAGACCATGTGACGTGCTGTGTGCGAGCATATGTTAATTCATACACACGCTCGCACACGTTTCCATGTATCGGCATTCATAAAGTATCAACAACTGCACAATTGTGCTAAGGAAATGTCATTATTTGCTTATTGGCGCGTACTTGTTATACACTTTGCTTAAATATTTGGGGATATAGCTAAGCGTTACCTTATCTGTTATTAGCACTGATTTCAGTGCAGAGTGTGCATCCCAGTATCCTATGCTATGTGGGGGTTCTGGGATAACTGTCACTGTGTTCATCCGCGCACCGATCCGTGCACGCGCATAGCGTTCGCGTGCGCATGCGCAGTCTCCGTGTGCGCGCGCACCACACCAGCGCAGCTCTGGCGTGCGCATGCACGGTCTCCGTGTGCGCGCGCGCACCACATCAGCTGGCGCGCGCGCGCCCAGTTATGTTAGGCTCACAGGGGAACTACTTGTGCTGTGCTGTGCTGTGTTAGCGAATTGTGCACGTGCGAGTGAAGCCCAGCCAGTACGGCAAGTAGTTCCCCTGTAAGCCTAACATAACTGGGTGCGCGCGCCGGCTGATGTGGTGCGCGTGCGCACACGGAGACCCCGCGTGCGAGAGCTGCGCTGGTGTGGCGCACGAGAGTGTGAGGCACTGTGAGCTGGTGAGTGTACTCTTCAGAGGGAGTGGGATCACAAACACGTGGTGTGGTGGCAGATTGAAGTTTTTTTGAAGAATCAAGTTTGAAGTTTTTTTGAAGACACATTGAAAATCATCTACCTTAATTTATTTTCAGTTTGGACTTTTGCGTATATGAACTTTTTTTCACTTGGGGTGAATTCACTGGGTGAATTTGATACACTATTGCTATTGAACTATAGGTTTAGTGATTTATATAGCACCTTTTATATACTCTGAAATTTGTATATTATATACTTTATTATTATACACTAGCGCTACTAATTTATCCTATTTATAGTTTATTTTTAGGTTGATTTGCTCTGTGTAATGCCATTATTATTTTAACCACTTAAGGACCGGGAGGAATCTCCCCCTTAATGACCAGGCCATTTTTTACAATAAGGCACTGCGTCACTTTAACTGAAAATTGCGCAGCCATGCGACGTTGTACACAAATACAATTTATATCCTTTTTTTCCCACAAATAGAGCTTTCTTTTGGTGGTATTTGATCACCTCTGCCTTTTTAAATTTTTTGCGCTATAAACAAAAGAAGAGCGATAATTTTGAAAAAAAATGTTTTTGCTATTATAAATATCCCCAAAAAATAATAATTTCTTCATCAGTTTAGGTCAATATGTATTCTTCTACATATTTTTGATATATTAATTGGCTTGTGCAAAAGTTATAGCATTTACAAAATAGGGGATAGATTTATGGCATTTTTATTATTATAATTTTTTTTTACTAGTATTGGCGGTGATCAGTGATTTTTAGCGGGACTGCAACATTGCAGTGGACAGATCAGAGATTTTTGACACTTTTTGGGGGGAGGGCAGTGACTGGAGGAGGAGAGAGATCGCTGTTCCTGATCACTAGGAGCAGCAGATCTCTCCCTTCTCCCCTGTCAGAAGGGGGATCTGTCTGTTTACATTGACAGATCCCCTTCCTGGCTCTCTTAGGAGCGATCGCGGGTCACTGGCAGACATCGCGGCCACTGGCCACGCACAATGGCTCCGGGGTCATGCCGTGGATGCGAGCACTTAAATCGGCCGATGTAGACCTACGGCGGTTTGCGCAGCCGTGCCAACCTGCTGCAGTATGACAGCAGTTGGTAGGCAAGTGGTTATTTGAAAAAAATATGTTTTTTTAAATACTTTAAATGCACATTGAAATATAATGAAGTGCTATAAATGCTTTGCATTGAATAAGTACTCAGATCCAGTTTGTTTAGCCAAAATAGTTTGTGCTTTTTTCACCTCCGAAGATTTTTCTGCAGGTGATGTTTCCTAATTTATTATGAAAACTCATTCTGAGAACTACATTAATTTTCTTCAGTCTGATACATAAAGGTCAGTCCAGGAACTTTTTCTACAGCTTGTTTTATGATGTCCTTTTCTCTTTATGTCATGCCCATATTTTCTTTAATTCTAACCTTTTAAGTTCAGAAATTAGATGAAAGTGTCAATAAAGGAAAGTAATAACTCCTATGTGGAAAGATTTTTAAATATTACTAAATATTAATGCCTTCTTTACAATAAGAATTTGTTACTGTAATTACACAAACTGTTGGCGCTATATAAATCCTGTATAATATTGCTTGAACATTTCATACAATCCTTATCCTTTCTCCCTTTCCCGCCATTATTTACCTGATTATAATAGATACAAACTTGGACAATTAATTTTTGAGATTTCAGTGATGGGTGTCATTAAAAAATCGCACCCTGATAACTAACCACTAAATTAAAGGTGTGCTAGAAAAGTGTGCTTGCTTGGACACAGGAAAGATCACATGGCATAATGAAATCTCTGGAACATGTAACATAAAATGTCATTGTAAAGTCACTGTTAAGTAAATGCTGCTGTTTATTTTAGAAGACCAGCAAGAGATTATTCATCCAAGGAACATCTGGAGGAGCACAAAGTTTTTCTTGTAACTACCCTGTTTCCCCGAAAATAAGACCTAGCGTGATTGTCGGCGATGGCTGCAATATAAGCCCTACCCCCCCAAATAAGCCCTATTTAAAGTCCTTGTAGGTCTTGTTTTCAGGGTAGGGCTTATTTTCGGGGAAACATGGTAGGGCTTATTTGGGGTGTAGGGCTTATATTGCAGCCATCACCGACAATCACGATAGGTCTTATTTTCGGGGAAACAGGGTAGTAACCTTATTAAATCCATAAATGCCCCATAAATGATTAGAATTACAGTCTAGGTATTGCAGGGCCCTAGCATAGGCCCCCCTGCTTTGATTTCTACCTCAAGTTTCAAATTGTCAAAAGTGCCACTGAGTAGTGCTGAAATGTACCAATTAAGCACTGTAAAAGAGGATTTAGGATGAAATAACTGAGATTTACTTACCTCAACCATGTGATTACATGCAGCATGGTGACCCAGTAGTCCAAAACTCAGCCTACTCAGCACACCACAGACCGTCCCTGGGCTGTGTCTCTGTTGCTAGACAAGCAGTTGACCCAAGCAGGAAAGCATCCTCTACGCTGACTGGTCACACCCCCTCTCATCATGTTTGTTGACAGGCAACAGTCAACTTCTAATTGGCCTCAGTACCTCAGGTATTCTATTTAGGCTGGGTTCACACCTATGCGAATTGGATGCAGATTTTTCGCCGCATGCAATTCGCATAGCAGGGGATTGATAACGACTCTCTATGGAGCCAGTCCACGCATCTCAGCAGTGGCTCCGATGCGAATTGGTCCATTTCAGGTCCGAATTTAGCCCAAAAGTTGGGCTGAAATCGTACCTGAAGCGGTGAATGGAGAAGCACCGGACTCCTGCTGCTTATTCCAGGGTGAACCCAGCCTTAAACATCACATTCCCATGGTTCTGGATTGAGATGGCTTTGTACTACACTGGTGTTGAACTCTTTTCCTGACACTTATGTTTTTAACCTTGTGGACCTTTCTCAGGATTACCTTTTTGTCTGCGGCCTGTCTTGATCTTTTTCTTAGTTCTGGATTGTGCTTACTGACTGCTGCCAGCCCTGACTTCTTCCTTGTTCTGGATTACGCTTACTGTCTGTCACCTGCCCTGACCACTGTTTGTCCTTGGGTTATGCTCCTGACCTCCAGTGCCTCTGGATTTTGCTAATGGCTATACACCTGCTGAAACATCAGTCCATGCTTGACTCTGCCTCGGCTCCACCTCTCATACCGCTTGGCCAGCGACTATAGCATTTTGTATTAAACCCTGGGGCCAACCAAGTACTGGTAGGCCTACTTACCCTAAGTCTACAATATATAAAGCTACACTAGCCAGTTATAGCCTTTAACCACTGGTGATGAGGCAAGCATTACATTATTACACACCAAGTTAATAGTTAATGGGAGTGAACGAGATGCAAACAGCTCAAGCTTGTCTATTCATAATTAGCAAACTAAATTGAAGTTCAGGACATATCCTTGCATCCTGAAGACAGTGGTTTCTACTGACTCATCAGATCCAGAACTTAAAGCGGAGTTTCGACTAAAAAAAATAAAACTAAAAGTCAGCAGCTACAAATACTGCAGCTGCTGACTTTTAATAATCGGACACTTACCTGTCCCAGGGTCCAGCGATGCGGGGGAATGAAGCCCCGCTCATCTCCCCCTCCTCTCTGGGGCGCCGGCATTGTCACTGTGCATTGTCATGCGCGAGCCACGCTGCATGCTGTGACTGGCCGGGCGATCATCTGGGACCTGTGACATGTCCTAGATGATTGCCGAGTTGGAGGGAAGAGAGGTGAACTTACTTCCGGCACCGCGGTGCCCCGGGAAGAAGAGGGAGCTGGAACCCTCTAAAAAGAGGGTTTCCGCTCCCCCGCCAAAAAAATGACATGCCAAATGTGGCATGTCAGGGGGTCACCTTCCCTTAAAGCGGAACTCCGCTTTAACCACTTAACAACCAGCCCATAGCCGATGACGGCTACAGGGCGGTTGCTTAAACCTGGGAGGGCGTACAGTGACGTCCTCCCAGAATTCTGCTCTCGAGCACCCCCTGGGGCGTGGGCTCGAGAACATCCGTCACGGATCAAAGTAAACGGACACTCATCGCGGCCGTTTATCACGTGATCGCTCCGTCAAATGACGGAGTAATCACACGCCGGTTCCTCTCTCCTCTGCAATACTCTGCAATACCCTGCGATATCATGCAATACCCTGCGATATCATGCAATAACCTGCGATATCATGCAATAACCTGCGATACCATGCAATACCCTGCAGTACCATGCAATACCCAGCCATACTCAGCCATACTCTGCCATACTCTGCCATACTCTGCCATACTCTGCCATACTTGGTGATACCCAGCCATACTCGGTAATACCCAGCCATACTCTGCGATACCCAGCGATACCCATCCGTACCCAGCCATACTCGGCGATACCCAACCATGCTCAGCCATACTCGGCTGTACTCGGTTGTACTCGGCCTCTGTATGTGGCCAGGCTGTGGAAGTCTCACACATGTGGTATCGCCGTAGTCAGGAGGAGTAGGAGAATCTATTTTGGGGTGTCATTTTTGGTATGTACATGCTATGTGTGTTAGAAATATTGTATAAATGGACAACTTTGTGTTAAAAAAAAATAAAAATGCGTTTTTACCACTTCCCGCCTGCCGGCCGTCATATGTCGTCCTTGACTTTGTGCGGGTATATCTGAATGATGCCTGCAGCTACAGGCATCATTCAGATATCAGCTTTTTCAGCCGGCGATTCCCTACACCATAAGAATGATCATAATGGCTGTTCCACTGCTTGATCTTTCTTACTGGCAGCGAGAGGGGACATCCCCCCCTCCCGCCGCCCTCCGGTGCTTCTACCGACTCACCGCTACAATCGAAGCCAGGATCTTTTTTATTTTTTTATTTCAGGCTTTCCAGCCTAGAGGTGAGATGTGGGGTCTTATTGACCCCATATCTCACTATAAAGAGGACCTGTCATGCCATATTCCTATTACAAGGGAAGTTTACATTCCTTTTAATAGGAATAAAAGTGATCAAAACATTTTTTTGGGGGGGGGGGGGGGGAGTGTCAAACTAAAATAAATAAAGTAAAATGAACAATATATATATATTTTTTTAAAGCGCCCCTGTCCCCGTGTGCTCGCATGCAGAAGCGAACTCATACATAAGTCCCGCCCACATATGAAAACGGTGTTCAAACCATACATGTGAGGTATCGTTGCGAACGTTAGAGTGAGAACAATAATTTTGTCCCTAGACCTCCTCTGTAACTCAAAACATGTAACAGTAAAAAAATTTAAATCGTCGTCTATGGGGATTTTTAAGTAGCGAAGTTTGGCGCCATTCCACGAGTGTGTGCAATTTTAAAGGGTGACATGTTAGGTATCTATTTACTCGGCGTAAATTCATCTTTCACATTATGCAAAAACATTGGGCTAACTTTGCTGTTTTGTTTTTTGTAAAGCACAAAACATTTTTTTTTTCCAAAAAAACGCGTTAGAAAAATTGCTGTACAAGTAAAAAGATAAAAAGTTGCAACGACCGCCACTGTATTCTCTAGGGTCTTTGCTAAAAAAACATATATAATGTTTTGGGGTTCTATGTAATTTTCTATTTAATAAATTATGATTTTTACATGTAGGAGAGAAATGTCAGAATTGGTCTGGGTGCTCCAGAACGCCTGCAGGTGCTCCCTGCATGTTGGGCCTCTGTATGTGGCCACACTGTGTAAAAGTCTCACACATGTGGTATTTCCATACTCAGGAGGAGTAGCAGAATGTGTTTTGGGGTGTAATTTGGGGTATGCATATGCTGTGTGTGTGAGAAATAACCTGCTAATATGAAAATTTTGTGAAAAAGAAAAAAAGAATCTTGATTTTGCAAAGATTTGTGGGAAAAAATGACAACTTCAAAAAACTCACCATGCCTCTTTCTAAATACCTTGGAATGTCTTCTTTCCAAAAAGGGGTCATTTGGGGGGTATTTGTACTTTTCTGGCATGTTAGGGTCTCAAGAAATGAGATAGGCTGTTAGTACTTCAGGTGTGATCTATTTTCAGATATTGGCACCATAGCTTGTGGACTCTATAACTTTCACAAAGACCAAATAATGTACCCAAATTTGTACTTATTTTTACCAAAGATATGTAGCAGTATACATTTTGGTCAAAATGTATCAAGAAAAACTACAAATTTGCTAAATTTTATAAGAGAAACAAAGAAAAATTAATTTTTTTACAGAATTTTCCGTCTTTTTTCTTTTATAGCGCAAAAAATAAAAAACCCAGCGGTGATTAAATACCACCAAAAAAAAGCTCTATTTGTGTGAAAAAAAGGATAAAAATTTTATTTGGGTACAGTGTTGTATGACTGTGTAATTGTCATTCAAAATGTGAGAGCACCGAAAGCTAAAAATTGGTCTGGTTATTAAGGGTGTTTAAGTGCCCAGTGGTCAAGTGGTTAAGGTCCACCTGCTTGATGGTTTCTCAAGGGACCACCAGTAGTTCTCAAACATTGTACATAATTGCAAGGTGTATTTTTAACTCAGGCCTTGCTCTACTGGGTCCAAAGTCCAGCAAAGAGTTAATATTTCCTTGTTAGATTTGGACCTGCAGTCAAGGCCCCCCAGCATGCCTGCAGATGATCCAGCTCTCTCTTCTGCAGATGGATTATGTAAATCTTTTTGACCTTGACAGAACACACAGCACAGTCTATCCTTAGGTAATAGAAATGTACAGTATGACTGAGGAATATCCTGAACCCAAGACCATGTAGTTAGCCATCAAGGTAAACTGGTGCCCATGAGATAGGCATTCTGAGAAACTTGTGTCCTTGGCACCACATTTCCCTTCTATGTCCCTTCCACAGGACTTTCTGGGACTCACTGCCAAGTCTCAGGAGGAACTCATGCAGAAAAGTTCCACCTGTTTATCTCTTGAAGAGAAAACCAGAAGAAGAAAGCAAGGAATATGCCTATACTGCAGTTTCCAAAGTCACTTTGCCTTCAACTTTGCCAAAGTCTAAAGAATTCTGGGTCTGCCCCTCTAGACAATCCCAAGTCAGGCCCAACCCCCAACAAACTATTTGTTCCAGCTCGGCTTACTGTTAAGTTGCTCATCCATAATCTATCGGCCTTCATAGACTCTGGTTCCACCAGTAACTTTATTGATATGGATGTTGCACTACCTTCCCAAATCCCTCTAGCCACTCTGCAAAGCCCCTTTTCTATTATTGCTATAGACGATTCTCATCTGTCCTCAGACCAGGTAACATGCTTTCACAACTGCCTACAGCACATTAAAGGGCTTCTAAAGCCTAAATATGTTTTACCTTAATGCATTCCTTACATTAAAGAGGGAGTCCGGCGAAAAAATTTTTTTTTAAAAGTCAGCAGCTACAAATACTGCAGCTGCTGACTTTTAAAATAAGGACACTCACCTGTCACAGGGTCCAGCGATGTCGGCACCCGAGGCTGAACCGTCCCTCAGTCCTTGGATGCTGCCACGGCGGGCGGGACAGGAAGAGGCATAGACTCCCATGGGAGTCTATGCCCGGAAGTGGGTGCAAATACCTGTCTTAGACAGGTATCTGCACCCCCTCCCCCCCGAAAGGTGCCAAATGTGACATCTGAGGGGGGGGTTCCGATGAGCGGAAGTTCCACTTTCGGGTGGAACCCCGCTTTAAGGTAAAACATTTTTAGGCATCAGCATCCCCCCACCCTGTTTACTTACCTGAGCCCTCATTCGATCCAGCACTGTGCATGTCTGCAGCTCTCCCCACACTTCCAGGTCTCATTGGTTTTTGCTGGGGCACCAACAGCCATTGGCTCCCAGTTATGTCAATCAAAGCCAGTGATGAGGGAGGAGGGGGCGGGGCTGAGTCCCACTGACCGTGTCAATGGACACAGCAGCAGGCCTCAGGAGCGAGCATGCATGAGTGCCCCCATGAGAAGCGGCTTCCCATGGGGGCACTGGACAGATATGAGAGGCCAGGAGCACCGGCAGGGGTCCAGGGAAGAGGAGGTTCGCAGCCGCTCCATGCAATTCTATTGCACAAAGCAGGTAAGTATAGACATGTTTGTAAAGTTTTATTTTTTCTATAACCACTTGCCGCCCGCCCACCGTCAAATGATGGCTGGGCGGTGTGGCTCTCGTTCTGGGTGAACGTCATATGACGGCATATGACCGGGAGTGTGCAGCGCGGCGATCGCAGTTGCGCCATTTTGCTAGGACACGCCGTGCCCCCGATCTTTGTAAAGAGTCACGGCTCTTTAACCATTTGATCGGCTGTTTCCAATTAAAGGTCATCACATGTAAACACAGAGATGCCGGTAATCGGCTCTCCTCGCCTCACACTGACAGAGTGTGAGGAGAGGAGAGACGATCAGCGGCATCTCCCCACAGAGGACATCTAGTGATGTAATCAGGGCACTGATCATCAGTGCCCTGATTACAATTAAGTGCCACCAGTGCCAGCAATGCCACTGCCAGCAATCAGTGCAAACCAGTGCCCACAAGTGCCAGCAATCAGTGCCCACAAGTGCCAGCAATCAGAACCCACAAGTGCCAGCAATCAGTGGCCATCAGCGATGCCAGTTAGTGCTGGCTATCAGTGCTGCCCATCAATGCCCATCACTGGTGCCCATCAATGCTCATCACTGCTGCCCATCAATGCCCATCAGTGCCACCCATCAGTGCCGCCTATCCGTGCCGCCTATCCGTCCCCAGTGCCACATATCAGTGCCACCTATCAGTGCCCATAAGTGTGGCATATTTGTGCCTCCTTATCAGTGCCACCTAATCAGTGCCAATAAGTGCAGCCTTATCAGTGCCCATAAGTGCCACCTCATCAGTGCCCATAAGTGCAGCCTATCAGTGCCCAGCAGTGCTGCCTCATCAGCGCCCATCAGTATTTGTGTGAAGAAAATGAGAACAATTTCACATGGTTACAGTGTTGCATGTCCATGCAATTGTCAAAGTACGACAGCACTGAAAGCTGAAAAATGCAATGGAGCTGGTTTGATGACAAGTGATTGCTCCGTCATTGTATATATAATGCAGTTCAGAGTATATAGTGCAGTCCGTATAGCATAAATACTGCAGTTCAGAGTATATAGTGCAGTCCGTATAGTATATATAATGCAGTTCAGAATATATAGTGCAGTCCGTATAGTATATATAAGGCAGTTCAGAGTATATAATTCAGTCCGTATAGTATATATACTGCAGATCAGAGTATATAGTGCAGTCCGTATAGTATATATAATGCAGTTCAGAGAATATAGTGCAGTCAGTGTAGTATACAATACAGTGCAGGGTATATAGTGCAGTGCAGAGTATATAATACAGTAAGTTGAAGTGGTTAAGGGGAACCCTATGACAGATTTAAGAAAAAAAACGGCATGAGGTCCCCCCCAAAATCCATACCAGGCCCATTGGGTCTGGTATAGATTTTAAGGGGAACTCCATGCCACAATTAAAAAAAAAATTGGTGTCCCCCCCCCCATAATCCATCCCAGACCCTTATCCGAGCAAGCAGCCTGGCAGGCCAGGGAAGGGAGGGATGAGCGAGCGCCCCCCCCCCCCCCTCCTCAACCATACCAGGCCACATGCCCTCAACAAGGGGAGGCTGCTTTGGGGTCCCCCCCAAAGCACCTTGTCCCTACGTTGATGGGGACAAGAGCCTCTTCCTGACAACCCTGTCTATTGGTTGTCGGGGTCTGCGAGCGAGGGGCTTATAGGAATCTGGAGTAATAGTAAAAAAAGATACTAAAGCGCTAGTATGTATAAAAAGACCATAAAAGCTGATAAAATCAAATAAGATGGCTAAATGAAATGCAGCTCCCAACAAAAAGTGTTCCCACACTTAAAAAGATATAGTAAAATATACAAAGTTTGTTTAGATGGTGCGCAAAATCAACCTTATTGATGTAATAGATCGAAATTATAAGTATGACGATGTTAATGCATCCAATGCATACTGTGCATATACACAATTGCCAGCAGGTCCAAAGTGGTCAATAATATATGAAGAATATATATATAGTCTAAGTGGATAGGTGATCCAAGTGACTGATGAATAAAATATGCGTATAAAAACGGTGAATAAATAAATAAAATATATCAAACGTGCAGATAGAAAATACTCCAAAAAATGACACTAGGCAGCTTAATGTCATTAATATGTGTGGTGAAAAGATGTGCTCAAAGGTGAACAAACCAGTATTAAAATGTTTGATACAATAATAAATAAATTGATCAATCAATATTGGTTACTTCCTTTAAACGATAAAGGATTGGATGTGTGTGTGTGCTCCGTGAATGAAGAGCAGCTGGTGATTAGTAACAACAGGGCCTTTTGTTACTAATATATACTAATATTTTATTTATTTATTCACCGTTTTTATACGCATATTTTATTCATCAGTCACTTGGATCACCTATCCACTTAGACTATATATATTTTCTTCATATATTATTGACCACTTTGGACCTGCTGGCAATTGTGTATATGCACAGTATGCATTGGATGCATTAACATCGTCATACTTATAATTTCGATCTATTACATCAATAAGGTTGATTTTGCGCACCATCTATACAAACTTTGTATATTTTACTATAGGAATCTGGAAGCCACCCTGGTTAAGAGCATGTGAGAGCATGTGACCTGGTATGGTTCAGGAGGGGGTGCTCGCTCGTCCCCCCATCCTGTCCTCAAGGCTACCTGCTCGGATAAGGGTCTGATATGGATTTAGTAACTAAAGGGGACCCCCCAGGCATGATATTTAAAGGAACATTTCATTTTTATTGTTTCACTTTAAGCATTACTAAAATCACTGCTCCTGAAAAATTGCATTGCTTTGATACATGTCCCCTAGGGCAATACCTGGGTCCCCATACACTTTTTATGGCAATAACTTGCATATAAGCCTTTAAAATGAGCACTTTTGGTTTTTCGTGTTCGTGTCCCATAGACTCTAATAGGGGTTTGCATGTTCACTAGAACTATTTACCTGTTCGCATGTTCTGGTGCAAACTGAAAGGGGGGGTGTTCGGACCATCCCTATTCAGGAGCTTTGAGTGATCAAGACAGCACAACAGCACACCAAAATATTGACAATAATTGATGTCACAGATGTTGGCCAGAAAAAGTCTAATGCATGACTACACCTAGAATACACATGCAAATGCTTTAAACAATGTGCATTTACATGCACAAAAATGCTCAAAAGCATTAACAAAAGCCAGAAAATCACCTAAAAAATGGCATTGCCAACATGAAAGAGTCAAAATGACAATTCTTGCATTGGATCCTCTTTAAAAGTGGTTATGCTACAGCCATATAGTAGTACTTTTTTGGCTTGACAATAGAATTTCATCTGTAAATTCTGATCCATAATTTATTTTTAATAGTTTTAAACTTGCATTATTATTATTATTATAATTCTTAATGTCAAAGAGGTGTCTACAACATCAGTTTGGGAAGAACTCACTGAATAGTATTTTAGCAACAACAGCACATGTTCCTTATGTAACACTTTATTATATTAAGGAATCAAGGAATAAGGTTTTTGGAATTTTTAAGGTGCACGTTTACAACAAGGTTAATAAAAAATATATAAATTTATTAGAAAAACATTAAAAACAAATATCCACAGATGAATATCTGATGTTACGGTACATTAACAACTTTATATACAAAACACACTAAAAATAATTTTTGATGTATTCTGAGACTTCACATTGATTCATAGCTTCCAATCCCAAAGTAGTCTGGCATAGGAAGGGGAGAGATATATCATGGAATTCTTTGTTTAAGGGTCACCTTTGACTTTCTGAAATCTTACAAACAAATCCATCTCTCTTACCATTCCTTTTGATTTATTTATCTACTCTGGGATTGGAAGATATGAATCAATCTGAAGTCTCGGAATACATCAAAAATAATTTTTTGGTTGGACTATTAAGCGGGTTTTGTATATAAAGATACATTCCCCCTCTATGGTTGTACCTGATGATCCAATTCTTTGCACCCCTATGACTCAGGTGCCTCAAAAAACATATAAATAGCTTTTGAATATATAGTGTATACTGTGCCTGATATCAAAATTCTCCTGAAGAAGCCATTAACTAAGGTGAAACATGTAGAGATCGAATCAGTTTGCACCTGTTAATGTACTGTAACATCAGATATCCATCTGTAGATGTTTGGTTTTATTGTTTTTCTAATACATTTATATTTTTTCTATTAACCTTACTGTGCACCTTAAAAAAACCAAACCAAAAACCTTGTTCCTCGATTCCTATATATATTTACTAGGGGATGTGGTGCAAAATCTATGCTAGATGATAAGTAAAAAAATCTTCTCACTTGGTTATATTACTTTGGTTCATCTGAGTCCTCTTTTTTTAATGAACTAGAAAATCAGCAATTGAAAATTGTAACTCTGTTAATTAAAATCATCTGTAATTTTTTTTCATAACCATTACATTCTTGATGTTTGTTTTTCCATCCGTGGAGATTATTTATCTAAAGTATCAGGCTTACTTTTCATAAAATGTTTTTCTTCTTTTTTGTACCACTGACATTTCTTGAAAATGCTAAAATGTTACATAAAATCCAAAAGCTATTCCCATTTAAAATCTTATTTCCATAATGTATGATGCAGTAACTGCTAGAGGATATTTTTGTACCTTTGCATGTCCCATACTAGGTGAAGGTATAAAATATATATTATTAGGATAAATGTTAGATTTATTTGGGATAAAGCATTTACTTGGAAAATGGTTTCCAGATGAGGAAATAAGACACCTACACATAGCAGTCTAATATGCGCATACAATTATTTTTATTATGACCATATTCACACTCTTTAAAGTAGATTCAAACCTACTGACTGAAATCTCATAATCTTTAATATGTTAATGTAATTTAAATTTAAATGTTTTCAAATATGCAGCTTTCAATAAAATAATACTTGGTGATCCTGCCATGAAAATTTTTATTTATTTTATGTTATGAAAAGACAACTGTCTACCAGTTGTTCTCCTACATTGTCATCCTGTCACATGCAACCCTGGTGGAGACTACATGAATGCTGACACACATTGCATAGGCATAGTCCACCCTTGTCACTATTAAGCAGCTGGTCCAGATCAATAATGTGTAGCTAATAATAGGATTATTGCATGTATATGTGAAGTTTCTGAAGGGGACTGAGGAAGAACAGCAGCATAGAGATGGAAAAAAGGCAAAGCAGTATTCTATGGGAAAAAAATAAAAAATCACAGCTATAGTTTATAATGCATAGTGCTTTGGCAACTCAAATGTCATTCCGTTAGGATTTAGATCTACTGTAAGCCTTTTATTTGTCCATATAGGAGAAAACAATATATTTTTTTCAGTAAGCTGTACTCATACGGGCCTAAATATTTTAATATTAAAAACTGAATATTGAAGTTAAGAAAAATAAAACATAATAATGAATTAATCTATTTCGAGTATTATACCATGATGGCTCCAGTTCTTTTTCTCAGTCAATACTTATTAAGAAATTTGGCAGACACATTGTATAAAGACTGAAATTGCAATCTGTACTATTGGCATGTCCATAGATAAAAATAGACGAAAACAGTATACATAATGTGGAAGGACACTGTCACGTGCCTGACGGTGTTGAGCCTGGATTGCAGAGGAGGGCCTCCCTTGCGGCTCCCACTCCCGGCTCCCTGGTGAGGTGACAGTGTAGAATTGTAAGTCTGTTAATTGCACATTTTCACTAGCAAGTTTGTCACTTGCAGAGCACTTGAAGCACAAGTTCTAGTTGACACTTTTCCAATTTATAGAAAATTTGCATGGCAAGTCTCCAGCAAAGTTGCAGTGGTGAGCTCTGCAAGTCTACTGCATGAAAATTCAGTCACAGTGACCCCTGTGGTGGGATGACTATTGCACAAAATAACTGAACCAGAACTTGCAGCAGACTTGCAGAATGTTTGAAAAGAAAGCTGAGCTGGAGTCATGCAATGTGGACTTGCTGCAATTGTGCAACAAACTTGTGAAGCCAGGCAAGTCTAGCAAGTTATATAGCTTAGCAAGTTATTTTCAAACTTGCAGCACAATTGCTTGCTCGCTGGGTAGTGATGCGTAAGAAGACTGATTGAGTGAGCTGAGGTGTAGAGAGATAGATCTGGGTGTCATCGGCATAGAAATGATATTGAAAGCCATGGGAGGCAATCAACTGACCCAGGGAGGAGGTGTAGATTGAGAGTAGGAGAGGCACAGAGGAGAACCCTGATAAAGAAAGAAGAGAAGAGGAGAAGAGAGAATTGTAAGTGACACTGAAGGTGCGGTGAGATAGGCATGATGATGACCAGCGAAGAGTAAAGTCACTGAGACCAACGGAGTGGAGTTTTTTTTTTTTGAGGAGGGGGTGGTACAAATGCAACAGAGAGGTGCAGGAGTAGGAGTACAAAATAGTCCATTGGTTTTAGATGGTAATAGATAATTTGTGAGTTTAATGAGAGTGGTTTCCATGGAGTGTTGAGGGTGAAATCCAGACTGAAAGGGATCAAGAAGCTTGTTCTCAGTGAGATGGTCGCTCAGTCAATTGCAGACCAGATGTTCAAGGAGATTGAAGGAAAAGGGGAATAAGAAGATGGGGCATAGGTTATTAAGGTTGGTTGGGTCCAGTGAGGGCTTTTTAAGGATGGGGGTGCATGTTTTAGAGAGTTGGGGAAGATGCCAGAAGAGAGAGAGAGATTGGAGATATGAGTTAGGGAGTGTAGATTAGAGCCAGATGGTGACCGTAGCATTTGAGAGGGGACAGGGTCCAGGGGGCAGCTGGTTAGGTGGGTGTTAGAAAAAGTTTAGCAACCATGTCAATAGTAGCAGAGTTGAAAGAGGGAAGTAATTATTGTACCTGGAGTTAAGTGGGAGAAGTATCTGTGCATTGGCTATCTCCTCACAAATGGTATCAATCGTATTTTTGAAGTGATTGGCAATCTCCTGGGCAGTGAATGAGTTAGTGGGTGTAGAACGATGAAGAGAGTTGAAGGTACAGAAGAGTTGATGGGGACTGGACGAAAATGTGTTAATAAGAGTGATAAAATAGGTCTTTTTGGCAGTGAGGAGGCAGGAATAGTATTTATGGAGGGCAGATTTATACTGGTTGAAGTCTTTTTGTGACTTAGTCTTAAGACACTCTTCCATTTTTTGAGACTTCTGGTGTTATCTGTTTTCCAAGGTTGTAGGGGGTCAGAGCCTAATTGTGTGTGTGTGTAGGGAAGAGGGCGAGCTTGACTAGGGATGATGACAGTGAGCTGTTGTGGCTAGGTTGGGACAGGACATGGGTGAGATTTTGTCATAAGGTGGTTAGTAGCAGACTAGAGAACAGAAGGGTTGAGATGGCAAAGGTTTATACAGGTAACTGTTAGGCAGTTGGAGGAAGAGGAGGTGGAAGACAGGGAGAGAGCAAAACTTATAAGGTGGGGATTAGCGAATGGGAGAGGATTGTTGGAGAGGTTGCATGGAATGCATAGATAGGAGAATACAAGGTTAAGGGTGTGGCCATCAAAGTGAGTAGGAGCCTGTATCTATTGATTCAGGTTAAAAGAGGAGGTTAGACTGAGAAGTTTAGAAGTAGCAGTAGTATTAACATTAACAGGGATGTTGAAGTCACAAAGAATGATTGTGGGAATTTTAGAAGAATGTAGGGTAGCCAGGCAGAGAAGTCATCAAGGAAGGTTGATACCAGTCCAGGTGGCCGGTAGATCACAGCAAATCTTAGAGAAATTGGAGAAAATAGACAAATGCAATGTGCCTCAAAAGAGGAGCGTGTCAGAGAGGGAGGTGGGTGAAGTACCTGGTAGGAGTTGCATGGTTCTAGCAGAACTGGGGGAGTGAGTCCATAAATATTGTGACAAGTATTGTATATCAAATAATGTCCTCGAAAAAATACATGAAATTATTTTTAACCAGAATTTATTTCAAATGAAATAAGTTCAAATAAAACAATCCAACAGTGCAATGACTAAAAAGTTCCCATAACCAATATTATTATTCCAAGTGTAGAAAAATATTTGATACAAAGTGACCACCACCACTAATACAGGAAACGTACCAGAAGTATGTGCCTATCTCCCTACATTATTAGGCAAACACAGCTTGTAATCATTCCAAATATCTTCCAAGCAGGTACAGTCCACTTTAAGGCTCCACATCCACTGCCGTCCTCTCCCCATTCAGTGGTTAGATTTCTTAGCCAGAATAAAAATACCAAAGAAACAGACTCCCATCGTGATAGGATACTCCTCTATCCTATACCTCTATTGCTAGCTATCACATTATTACTGTCTACATTACCTTACCTTATTTGCTGGCATTCCTCTATTCCGCCACATCTAGATCTGCGCAGAGAACAATGTATATAAAACAATGACCCAACAGAGATCAGATCTACACCCTGTTCAATTTATTGGTCCGGGTACCGCATATTTATAGTATACATCAAGATATAGTCCACCCATGGGTCATTACCAATCCAAGCCAGGCTAAACACCTCCCTCATGTACATATAGTTATTCATAGCATTTCTCGTCAATGTTCAAACAGTCTTTATAGCAACTTTTATAACAATACACAGGCTAAACAGTAATAACCCAAAGCAATAATATATTTAGGGGAAGCTCTTTACAATATTCTTTCAACCACCTCTTTTGTCACGGAAGTGACAACTACAAACCCTGTTGCCCTAATATGCCCTTTAACATCAACCTGGATTACTTTTCCCACAAATGTGTTATTATATTAAGCATGTAAAAAATAGAGAACACAAAGCACATCAGAATAAGTAGATATCAAGATCTCAGCTGTATAGCAATTGTCCATGAAAAGGGGACATGACAGTCTATAAAACCAAGAGGGAGGGGTCATGACAGTCTGTAGGTTAATGAAAAGTCCTCATCAAAAATATAAAAGAACACAAAAATGGTCTCTCTTGTATGGCTTATAAATGTCCATAAACTTCCAGTATACAAAAAAGTCCACATTATTTCACTCTTTAATTCCATTTCCTACATTTTTAAAATATCTCCAAGGATTTGATTCTGTACTCATCCATGCAATCAAAAGATTCTCCACTCCAAAAAACTTGCCTCTTTGTAAGGACAGAACTTGGCATCCACACACAGACTGGAACTGATGCATTTGGGCTAGGCTTGGGTCTTCGGGCAGACACCTCAGATCTCAGATCTCTCTCACTTGGTGTTTACTGGAACTCTCAGGCCTTGGGTTTGCATCATGGCTCCCCCTCTAGGCGTCATTCCCAGGAACAGCTTTTTCAGCAGGAGTCCCCCTTTACTCATCCCAGGGCCTACTTTGGCATTAGAGCAACAAAGATTTCCATGCAAAAGATGTAGTCATTTCTTCAAGTAGCAGGCATCCGGATAGAGGCATGAATGGGGGGGGGGGGGGGGGGCATTTCTTTAAGTGAATGGGGCTGGGGGGTGGATACTCTCCATCGAACATGATCAACCACAGAATCAACTGAACTACTACACCAAACTACTACTTACCCATATTCTTCATTAATTCAAACATAAGTCCATTAGGCATACAGAAATAAAATGTTTCCTAGCAACAGTTTTCATTATATAGATTCAGTATATTTAACTGAACATTTTTCTCAAACCCCAATATTGCAGCAGGATTCAATAAAACATAAACACCTTTAGTTCCTTATTCTCTCTGAAGTGAAGGTCGAGGGTCTCAGAACAAAACATTTTACCCAAGCACATATTCTGACTCAGAACTTAGTTTCCGAACTTTGTGATATATCTGACTATAATAAGCAACATTACATTATTAACACATTTACAGCTGAAATTCTGGGAATTCAAAAAGTAATATCCAAAAAATAGTCACTTTATTCAAACAAACTTTCCCCTCAATACCCTTATAATCTTCTTAATGGATTCAATATATGTCATAACTTGTCTTTTGGTCCCGATTGCTTAATTTCTCAAACTCTTAAAAATTTATAATTTTACCCTTTTCCTTACTCCTACTTTTATGCCCCGTACACACGATCGGAAATTCCGCCAGCAAAAGTCCGATGAGAGCTTTTGGTTGGAAATTCCGACCGTGTGTATGCTCCAACAGACTTTTGCTGGCGGAACTCCCGCCAGCAAAAGATTGAGAGCATGTTCTCTATTTTTCGGTCGGAAAAATTTCCGATCCGAAATTCCGATCGTCTGTACAAATTCTGATATGCAAAATTCCTACGCATGCTTGGAAACAATTTGACGCATGCTCGGAAGCATTGAACTTAAAGTGGTGGGACACCCTGAAAATAAAAACTTGGGAGAAAGTTAGTAACAATAAAAAAAAAAAAAAAAAAAAAATGTTTTATTTTTTTTTACTTACCAGAAATGGCTGTTGCTAGGCAGATCGTCCTAATCTGCCTCCTCCAGCGCCGCGGTGATCTTCTCTTCTTCCGTCTTCAGGTGAATGGGGCGCGGTGTGTTGTGGGAACTGTGTCCCACAACACACCGCGTTCCCCATTCACAAATACGACTCGCGCATGCGCAGTTGGCCACGCGCCGACTTGCGCATGCGCAGTTGGCCGCGCGCCGACTTGCGCATGTGCAGTAGGAAACGAGAAGCCGTTTCCTTTACTCAGGATGGCGGCGCTGGATCCGGATAGCCGAGGGACATCTCGGCCTCCACCAACGACATCGCGGGCGCCCTGGGAGGGTAAGTGTACTTTTTAAAAGTCAGCAGCGACTTTTTTTTTAGCTGCTGACTTTTAAAAAAAAAATTTTTTAGGTGAAACCCCGCTTTAACTTTCTCGGCTCGTTGTAGTGTTGTACGTTACCGCTTTCTTGGAGGTCGAAAGTTCATAGAACTTTTGCGTGACTGTGTGTATGCAAGCCAAGCTTGAGCGGAAATCCGTTGGAAAAAACATTCAAGTTTTTTCCGAGGGAAAATCCGCTCGTGTGTACAGGGCATAATGTAGGAATAGAAATACCTCTTAACCTTGTACACATTTTAATACATACACAAAATAACCTTGCCTTAGGTATTTCAACGATTAAATAGTAAATCTTGTGCATTCATTAAACATAACCCAACACTGTTGTAATATTTTGCTTGATTCTTGTATCCCTTGACACAATAAAACACCTTCTCATTCCACATTCATTGGCCATTCCATTCATTAATCCATTTAAAATGCATTCTTCCATATTTCCTCTATATTTATCTAACAACTTCCCCTTTTTTCTTTTTTTTTACACTCCAAAAATGAATCAATTATATTAACTCTATTAACTTTACAATAGTATAGGTTAACAACACAATTTAAACACTTCATTCCTCCCCTCCTCCTATTTGTATTTGCAACAAAGGGGTTTATTTCCACAATACTTTTCAATCATATAATTTCTTTTAAAGTAGTAGCTTAACCTCTTGCGGACCACCCCACTCACAGATACTGCAGCAGGGCAGCCGCTCTGTGCCAGATCATGTACCTATTATGTCATCTGACACGTCTGGGTTTCGGGAATGCGCGTGCACCACTGGTGACCTGCTCCTGTTGTGATTGGGCACAGCAGGAGCCAATCAGCGGGTCCGGCGATTGTTCATCACACAGGCAGAACGGCAGTCTGCCTATGTAAACAAGGCAGACCGCCGTTCTGTCAGAGGGGAAGGCACTGATCCTGTGTTTCTGCTAAGCAGGAACACGGATCTTTACCTTCCCCTAGTCAAAGCACCTCCCCCACAGTTAGTAAGCACAACTTAGGCATACATTTAACCCTTTGATCGTCCCTGATGTTAACCCCTTCCCTGCCAGTCTCATTAGTACAGTGACAGTGCATATTTTTTTATCACTGATCACTGTATTAGTGTCACTGGTCCCCAAAAATTGTCAAAAGTGTCAGTTAGGTGTCGGATTTGTCTGCCGCAATATCACCGCTATAAGTCGATGAACGCCGCCATTACGAGTAAAAATAAATAAACAATAATACCCCATAGTTTGTAGAAGCTATAACTTTTGCGCAAAACAATCAATATATGCTTTCTGCTATAGGCCGGGTGGGAAGTGGTTAAGAAGGTTTACCCCCTTCATGACCAGGCTATTTTGTGGTTCAGTTATCCTGACTGTGTGTCAGTCCGGTGTGTCAGTCCGACGGAGGCTCTTTACCACGTGATCAGCCGTGTCCAATCACGGCTGATCACGATGTAATCAGGAAGAGCCGTTGATCAGCTTTTCCTCACTCGCATCTGACAGACGCTAGTATAGGAGAGCCGATCGGCGGCTCTCCTGAGAGGGGGTCTGCGCTGATTGTTTATCAGCGCAGCCCCCCGCTCAGCTGCCCACACTGGACCACCAGGGAAGCCACCAGGACCACCAGGGAAGCCCCTAACATGTAGATGGCCAGGTACGTCCCCCATGGCCATTCACATGTGCCAACATATGCCAAGTATATGCCAATCAGTGCCCACAAATGGGCACTGACTGGCACCATTATGGAACAAAGAAAATCAGTGATGCCCAGCAACGCCACACATCAGTGCCACCCATCAGTGTCCACCAGTGCCACCTATTAGTGCCCATCCATGCCCATCAGTGCCCACCTATCAGTGACCATCAGTGCCCATCCGTGCCACCTATCAGTGCCACCCATAAGTACCCATCAGTGCCACCTATCAGTGTCCATCAGTGCCGCCTATCAGTGCCCATCATCAGTGCCCATCAGTGCCACCTCATCAGTGGCACCTCATTGGTGCCACCTCATTGGTGCCCATCGGTGCCTCCTTATAAGTGCCCATCATTGAAGAAGAAACGTACTTATTTACAAAAAAATTTACAGAAACCAAGAAAAACGTATTTTAAAAAAATAATTGCAGAGGTGATCAAATACTACCAAAAGAAAGCTCTATTTGTGGGAACAAAATGATAAAAAATTTGTTTTGGGTACAGTGTGGCATGACCGCGCAATTGTCATTCAAATTATGATAGCGCTGAAAGCTGAAAATTGGATTGGGCAGGAAGGTGTATAAGTGCCTGGTATTAAAGTGGTTAAACATCCAAATTTAATTAACACAAGTAATCAAGGTGCTCACAAAAGCTGTTTAAGCATACTCTTAGAATCAAGCATATAGATGTGTTGGCAAAAATATACAGAGAAGCCGCCAGCCGTCAGACACTCCAATCCTTCCCAGTTTTACAAAAAGAGCATAAATAACAGGACACAGTTCCTACACACTCCTAGCATCAGGCACCCTACATGTTTCGTCTGTTCTGACTTCATCAAAGGGGAACAATATAGATGTATTTAAATCTA
>CM053029.1:408091214-408195809 GCA_028564925.1 Lithobates sylvaticus | reverse complement strand
GGTGTTCTAGCATGTTAACTAATGACTAGGGTTGAGCGAACCCGAACTGTAAAGTTCGGGTCCGTACCGGACTTTTGGGTGTTCGGGTCCCGGACCCAAACCCGAACAATTGACTGTATGTTCGGGTTCGGGTCCGGTGTTCGGCGATGTAATGGTGCTTTTTAAAATGTCTTTTAAAAGCACTCGGGGCTATATGAATTGTCGGCTCCCATCCCCCTTAATACAGAGAACAGTAATTGAAGTCATTTATTTTTAAAAAGTTAGTCATAAAAAGTGTTTGGGGACCCGGGTCCTGCCCCAGGGGACATGTATCAATGCAAAAAAAAAAACTTTTAAAAACGGCCGTTTTTTCGGGAGCAGTGATTTTAATAATGCTTAGTGAAACAATAAAAGTGTAATATTCCTTTAAATTTCGTACCTGGGGGGTGTCTATAGTATGCCTGTGAAGGGGCGCATGTTTCCAGTGCTTAGAACTGTCTCTGCAAAAAGTGTAATTTTTGCCGGAAAAAAAGCTATTTAAAATCACTCGCGGCTATATGAATTGTCGGCTCCTGTAACACAGAGAACAGTCATTCATTGAAAGCCATTGATAAAAAAAAGCCATTGATAAAAAATAAAAAAAACAACAAAAAAAAGCGTGGGGGTCCCCCCAAATTCAATAACCAGGCCCTTCAGGTCTGGGATGGATATTTAGGCGGGACCCCAGCCAAAAAAAAAAAAAAAAAAATGGCGTAGGGCCCCCCTCAAAATCCATACCAGATCCTTGAGGTCTGGGATGGATTTTAAGGGGAAACCCAGCCAAAAAAAATGACGTGGGGTCCCCCTCAAAATCCATACCAGACCCTTATCCAAGCACGCAACCTGGCAGGCCGCAGGAAAAGAGGGGGGCGAGAGCGCCCCCCCTCCTGCCTGAACCGTACCAGGCCACAAGCCCTCAACATTGAGAGGATGCTTTGGGGGTCTGAGACCCCCAAAGCACCTTGTCCCCATGTTGATGAGGACAAGGGCCTCGTCCCCACAACCGTGCCCGGTGGTTGTGGGGGTCTGCGGGCGGGGGGCTTATCGGAATCTGGAAGCCCCCTTTAACAAGGGGACCCCCAGATCCCGCCCACCCCCTGTGTGAAATGGTAAGGGGGTACAAAAGTACCCCTACCATTTCACCAAAAAAAGTGTCAAAAATTGTAAAAATGACAGGAGACGGTCTTTGACAATTCCTTTATTAAAATCTTCTTTCTTCTTTCTTCTGGTCTTCCTTTCTTCATCCTTCAGTTTCTTCATCTTCTCCTTCCGGCATCTTCTTCTTCCATCTTCTTCTTCCTCCGATCTGCTTCTTCTTGGCCTTCTCGTCCAGCATCGGTGTCTCTTCTGGGCCGCTCCACGCAATGGGAGGCTCCCGCTGTGTGAGGCTTCTCTCCGGTATCTTCTTCCACGGCGTCAGTCGTTCTTCCCCTCTGACTTCACGGGGAAAGCCATAGGGAAGTCCCCATGACGTCCCCATGCGTCAGAGGGGGGCGGGGTTACCAGGTGGCCCCGCCCTCCGTTATAAAAGACCTGTCAGCCGAAGCGAAGCCTCACACACCGGGAGCCTCCCATTGCGAGGAGTGGCCCAAGAAGAGACCGAACCCCTTGAAGAAGATACCGGAGAGAAGCCTCAGAGACCGACGCAGTGGAAGAAGATACCGGAGAGAAGCCTCACACAGCGGGAGCCTCCCATTGCGCGGAGCGGCCCAGAAGAGACACCGATGCTGGACGAGAAGGCCAAGAAGAAGCGGATCGGAGGAAGAAGAAGATAGAAGAAGAAGATGCCGGAAGGAGAAGATGAAGAAACCGAAGGATGAAGAAAGGAAGACCAGAAGAAAGAGGAAAAAAGGTTTTAATAAAGGAATTGTCAAAGACCGTCTCCTGTAATTTTTACCATTTTTGACACTTTTTTGGTGAAATGGTAGGGGTACGAAGTACCCCCTTACCATTTCACACAGGGGGGGGGCGGGATCTGGGGGTCCCCTTGTTAAAGGGGGCTTCCAGATTCCGATAAGCCCCCCGCCTGCAGACCCCCACAACCACCAGGCACGGTTGTGGGGACAAGGCCCTTGTCCTCATCAACATGGGGACAAGGTGCTTTGGGGGTCTCAGACCACGCCATTTTTTTTGGCTGGGTTTCCCCTTAAAATTCATCCCAGACCTCAAGGGTCTGGTATGGATTTTGAGGGGGACCCTACGCCATTTTTTTTATTTTTTTTTTGGCTGGGGTCCCCCTTTATATCCATCCCAGACCTGAAGGGCCTGGTTATTGAATTTGGGGGGACCCCCACGCTTTTTTTTTGTTGTTTTTTTTATTTTTTATCAATGACTTTTTTTTATGAATGGCTTTCAATGAATGACTGTTCTCTGTGTTACGGGAGCCGACAATTCATATAGCCACGAGTGATTTTAAATAGCTTTTTTTCCGGCAAAAATTACACTTTTTTAGCACTGGAAACATGCGCCCCTTCACATGCATACTATAGACACATTGGCATTAACCTTAAATGATTTATGCTTTAAAATGATCCTCATTTTAAGGTGTCAGGGCCTCTCTCTTTTCCCCATTTCTCATTGGTTGCTTTTTGGCGTGACTTCTTGTTAGTCACATGTTAGGCAAATTTTTCCCCTGGAGTGTGTGTGACACAAATGCATGGAATCACTGATTTTTAAAGGAACCCTGGTCAGGAGATTGCCCATTTACACACTTCATTACAAATTAATCCCCTGAGGAAGACTTTGACCACACACGTCGAAACGCGTTGGTAATTTGCATACCAGATGTTTGACTAAATAATACGTACTGTTGTATGGTAATATCATTGTAGAAATTGAATGGTGGTACATATCTCTGACCAGAGCTCATATTTTAAATGTTTATGTGTCTATGTAATGTTGCTATTTTTTCAATAAAAAACTTTTCTAAACCATTTTTTAATGATTGTAATTTCGCTGCGGAAAAAACCCACTGGTGGAGACTTGGCATCTCGGTGTTCTGAAAGAACATCACTTCCATTACCGAATCTGATGGATCGACGATTCTGATAAAACTATTTGTCTTGGGAAAACATAGTGGCTGTGCCCCTACCCCGGCCAGCTTATCTGCCAGCATGTTGGCGGCATGCTGACTCCCTCTGTCTTCTCTCCATCCACTGACTTCCAGGAGCTATTGGATTAAGTATCTGTACAAGCGCAAATGCTCGATATCAGCACTGATACTGATACTAGTATCGGTGCAGGCCTAGTTTTGTTGTACTGTGACTCTTAACCTGGTCAAATATGTTATCCTCAGCCACAGTAAATTGCCTACAGACATCAGCATTCCCAAATGTTGTCATTTTCATTACCCATAGCAACCACAGCTGAAACTCTACACCTTACTCCCAACTATACATCAGTTCTCTACTATACAGCCTTTTGGTGCTGTTCACAATAATTGTTTCTCTCCACAGGTCTGTAACCCCTGAAAACCCCTCAGACACCCACCATAATATTACTATCATGCACTGTCAGCTTCCCACAGGTGTTCCAACTCTCTCACCAACAAAACAACCTGATCAATTCCATGCACTTACCAATAGATTTCCAATGACAAAACTAAGAAAAAAGGGAGTTATTCCAACCCACACTATTGTATCACTGTCTACTCCTCAGCTAACATTCAGCCATATCCTGTGTTACTTCCAGTCTCTATAGCAGTGGACATTGTTCCTGCTTCAGACCAGCATGTTTATGCACCAGCTGTGACCAGCTTCCATCAAGTCTGTGCCATCACCAACTCTCAGCCAGCCTGCTTGCCTTCCAGGATCAGAGCCAGGGTGCCAGTTGGCCCAGTTCAGCCTGTCTCTATGCCAGATAGTCCAGTCCTGTCTTGGCTTCTTTGGTCATGCATTCTGACATTCTGCTCTAGAGGTTCAGCTGTTCCAGAAGCCTTGCTCCCTGTCTCTGCTTCAGTCCTGTACCCTGATACGGCTTCAGAGGTCATATCCTTATTTAACTTCTGAGGTCCTGCATCCCAATTTGGCTTCTGATTTTCTGTATTCTGGTTTGACTCCTGAGGTTCTGTATCCCAAATTTGTCTTGTAATCTGACTTTTCTGATTCTTGGCCTGTTGTCCTACCCAATTCTGTTGACTACCAAATTGCTATCCAGTCCAACTCTGAATACTTTCCACCTGTTGCCAAGCACAACTTTGCTGATTTTCCATACTAAGCCCATAATGTGGAATCTTGAGGAAGGACTATGTAAGAACCTTGTGATGTGGAAAGCTAATTTTTTGAAGGACTATAGTCAGGACAGGGAATTGTTCTGACAAGTAGTGAAAAAAAAGCAGCAACGGTGGCAGGGGCGGTACCTGTCAACCCAATTCTTGGCCAGAGAGTAGCTACCTCCGGAGAAAAGGCAACCTATAAAAAGGTTGGGGAATCAGTTAAAGGTCCATTGTAAATATGGGTATTGGGTGGTAAAATATATTCAAGATTGGGATAACTGGCTGGAAAATGTATTCAAAAGGAGGTACTTTTAAGCCAAAAGCTTGGGAACAAATAAAAGAGTTGTTGGAGTGCATGGATGGTAGAATCCATGCATAGAACTGATGACGTGAATATTTTTACAGTGGGAGTTAAATTGAAAACATACCAAATGATGCTGAGGAGTAGGGACAAGCAGGGACAGCCACTAGACCAACATCCCCAGAGTAGCGACAGTGATGAACAGGGGGTAAAAAAAAAAAAAAGAAACAAGGAAAGGGGGGCGCCTCTGAGTATGTATCAAAAAACTATTTATTACAGCAACATTATCCACTCACATGGGGGAACAAGATGTCACGTTCAGGTTCTGCATGCTGGGCTGGGAAGACTGTGGAACTGCAGGTCACAGCAAGTCTGGGTCACAGCAACTCCACTTTGGCTTGCTTCTCATCAGGGTGTGCAGAGCGTGGTGCTGGTTTTTCTTCCAGAGAGTCCAGGTGCAGATAAAAGAAGTCCGGATTAATAATAGGAGCACTAGGTCCGTTTTTAAAAACAGGGGTTCCGGTGATGGGATGGAGGGGGGTGAAAAGCGCCACTGCTGGGAAGGCACTGTGATGAATCAAAAGCCGTCAGTCTCACCTCTGAGATGTATAGAGACACGGCCGTGTACTGGGGGAGGTGAGAGCGAGGCCTGGGAAGCAAACAAACAGCGCAGTCGCCCAGTGACTTCCTTGTTTTTCTTTCTAGCTTATTGGAACCTGCTCTCTGGTTCTCCTTGGAGGCTGCCCTGACTGACCCCAAGACACCTTAAAACATTGAGGGTATATGTATGTATACATACATATACCGTTATCATACCTGGACTATTTGGTATTATTGTATGAGGTATATATAATTATTGTGTTTTGCGCCTTTTTTACTTGTTTTTTTTATGAACAGGGGGGTGATGAGGAATTGTCAGGATTGGGGCCTTATACAATCGCCCTGTCTTTGTTGGCAAGATACTCAGAAGCTGATAGGAATTGTCATCTATCAGCAGATAACAAAAAGGGGAAGCCACAACTTGCTGCCAAGTTTTACACCCCATTTAAAACCCTGAATGAATCATGCATATATTCTCTTTTGTTATCCAAGTCTGCTCCAATCATTCTTGAGATAACAAAAGTAACAGCCCTACTTTAAGCCATTTTTGTTTTTTTAGAATACTTCTGAAAAGTCCACGGGGAGGTTGAACGAAAGAGTTTCGGAAAATCTCCAGGCTGACTTGAAGGACTATTGTCACAAACGGGGAAATTGTTTTGACAAGTAGTGAAAAGCAGCAAAGGTGACAGGGGCGGTACCTGTCAACCCAATCACGGTCCAGAGGGTCGCTACCTCTGGAGGATCAACCTATAAAAGTTTGGGAAATCAGGTCAGGGTCCATAAGGATGGGTTAAATATGGGCCCTAGGATATTTGTTTCATAGTTTCATAGTTAGTAAGGTTGAATAAAGACATCAGTCCATCCAGTTCAACCTGAGTGAGTGTCTAGAATTGTCCCTATCCCTGTACATTGTACACTCACATCGGTCCCTACCCTCAAGGAGCCCACAATCCAAGATCCCCATTCATATACTAGGGCCAACTTTTTTGGACAGAAGCTAATTAACCTACCTGCATGTCTTTGGATTGTGGGAGGAAACCGGAGTACCCGGAGGAAACCGGAGTACCCGGAGGAAACCCACGCAGGCACAGGGAGAACATGCAAACTCCAGGCAGGTAGTGTCGTGGTTGGGATTGTTGGACGGAGAAGAGGTTTTCTAAGAAAGGTTAAACTTAAAGTATGGGAAGATCTGTACCGTGCTCATCACACAAAGATGACACAGCCATATGACTTCAGTTGCCCAGTCCTTGTCAGTGGAGTGTTCAGTGGCTGACAAAAAGGGAGAGCCACAACACAATTCTGATAGTTTTCAGATAGAGGCAATAACAGAGAAACGGGTTTGGGTATGTCTGAACTCAGGGAGACATCCTCCATACCTAAGTTATGTACCAACAATGTTCCATCCCTGGTGTTTCTGCAGGATTAAATCCCTGGAAGGTAAGAGTTTTTTTTTTTTTTAATTGCCCCCATATCTTGCAAACAGCCAGCTATTAATCCAGTTGTAGCCATCGAACATTCTCAGTCGTCTAAAACAAAGCCGTTTGTTCCAAAATCCTGAGAATGCATCCATACAGGCTGAGAAGGGGCTAATGAAATGGGATGGATTTCAACCTTACCAAACAAATGTTATGGGTTTAAGAAGAAGTACAGGTTATTATAGAAAACATGCTGATATGTGTGATGTCTAGAGTTTGTTTTTAACCTAGCTAATTGTGTGTGTGTGGAATATGCAATATATGTTGTGTCATCTAACTCTGAGGTCTGTTGTCTCAACTGCTGAGAACCCACCTAAATGACCCCCCTTCTTTCTGACCAGGTCGGTGAGAGTGTAAAGCAAACTGTATCGACATGCAAATTACCTGAGCCAAGATAAATATCTGTAATAGTGAATTGAAATGTGTATTTACTAAAATAACTGTTTGTTTTCCAGAGAGCCAGTTCTGCGAGAGGTTCTTTGTGGTGAGGTATTATGAGTTGTAGATGAATGGTACCGCTAAAAGGTTTATTATGAGTTGCTAATTATTTTTCTCACCATGGTGAATACATTTTTTTGGGGAAATTAATGGTATACCATAAAACAATCCACGTGGAAGGGTAATTAAAGTTGAGCAGGAAGGGTACGTGCAAAGTCCACGTGGAAGGGTAATTAAAGTTCATATCAACAATTTTTGGTATTTAAAAAAAAAAGTGCACTGTTCCAAAACAAATAAGAAAGACTTTATTTATGGAATGTTTCTAGGAGGAAAAATGTAATGTTTATTACTAAAATTTTATTGGGGTTTTATCCCTCAGATTCAATAATTGGGTTTCATGGCTTTCAGAACAAAAGGAAATCACAGCCTCCATAGACAACTTTATACAAAAATTGTTTTTCTTTTTGTTGGATCCAATCCTCAAAAATCAGTGGCTATGCTGACTTTTGTGTAGACTTGTTTAAGACTGCTAAACCCCCCTGCTGTTATTGTAATTAGTTACATGCCCAGCCAGTGCTTACTTTTCAAGTTTGGCTCATCGCCTCAGGCTAATGTATGTTAATGTCCCTAGAAGTCTCTCTGTGTGTCCCCAAATGTATTTCAGACCTGATTCCGGCCCAGTGTCACCATGCGACTCTATTTGCTCCTAGAGTTTCCTGTCTGTCTGTTTTTACGTGGCTATTTGTTACCAATTGTCTAATGTGTCTGTGGAGTATCTGTCACTAATATCTGTGTGTTTCAAGGGACACCGGTCAGCTCGAATTGTACAGTTCAGTAAACCCTGGCACCTCAGTGCTGCAAGGGATTTTTCTTTGCCTGTTGGCCAGTTGTGTCTGGTAGCAGCAGTTCCTCGAGCTGGATACACATTATGCAATTTTTGTTCAGCTTCCTTTAGATTTATCTTATGTGTAGTATGAGGGCCTGCCTGGTTGCATACAAGTTGAGAGTGTATAGGTCTGGCCTTGTGGTGTATGGTTTTGGGTGAGTCTGGAGAAGAGTTGTGCAAGAAGATTGTGTGGGGTGTTACAAAATCTTAGCTGTTCCAAGGACACTCACTTTGGTTATATGTGTGGGCATGCTTTATTCTCCTCAGTTAATACCCATAGGTGTCCTTATTGTCCTAGACTCCTTGTGTACCTTAACTAGTTGTCTGTGTCCTGCATTCCAGGAAGACCAGCGCCCCAGTGCTACACTATGCCCCTGTCATTCATGTCCTGTCTGAAAAGTGTATGTAGTCTATTTTGTATGGGTGAAGGATAACATTGTCTGATTACCAAATTGATAAAGGAGGGAAAAGGTGTGCAGCCTCTATAAAGAAATGAGTGTACCTGTTGGCAGGTGGTTTTCAATCCGGGTATTCAGACTATTTCCCATACTTAGGATAAAGAGAAGCTTAATGGATATTGCCTTTGGAGCTGGAGGTGGGGCACTGGGTACCTTAAAACACTATGGAGTTGGAGATACTCAGGACCACATTGGGGGGACTACATATCAGGGAAGGGGTTAGGAAAGCCAACTTGCTCTGTCCAGCATCCAGGACTGTGGAGAAGTGACTGACTCTTTCTCAGTGGGTCAATTTGCACTTTACAAGGACAGGCAGGTGAGGGTAGTATCCAGGTTGTCTATGAGCCATAATAGATTGGTGGATGACTCAGTTCCTGGATTGTCAAAATCTAACTTGCACTGTTCTCATCCCTAATGGCAGGGATGGAATATGTGCAGATATTGTGTTCAATCTGGGTACTATCCTATCAGACTCTACTGTGTTACACCCTGGAGTCCATCTTGTTCTGATGGTTGGAGTCCGGACAGCATCAGCTGACTGGTTTTGATGAGTGCTGGAGAAAGGAAGGTGTTGTGCTATGGGAAAAGGCAACAATGCTGGCACAGAAGGGGGTCGTGTCTAATGGATGCCAGGGTAGTGTCCACACTGATCCTAAACAAAGTTAAAAATACTTGAGACCTGAGACCAGGGTACTGGTGCTGGTATCCCCTGTCTAATGATGCATAGTTTTCAGCATCAGGTTAAATTGTACTCAGCAGGGTACACTACCTCGGGGAGTCTATTGTACATCTCCTCTTACCCTTGGCATTGATATAGCAGGAACACCGGGTTGTACCCCGATCACCCCTAAAGAAAGGTTTTATAGCAAACCTGACATCTCCTTACACCTACTGAAACTTCCGTTGGGATTTGGGGAGGAGTTAAAAGTTGGTTAGTTGGGTAGTATGGGCAACAGAATTTATATAATGCCAATTGTCCATACAGGGCGTGAATAAAAGGGCCCTGCTCAAGGTGTTTATGATCTAAGGAGAGGAGGGTTGTACAAAAATTATAGCTGCTAGGTAATATCTGATATGGAGCTGGCTGAGGTAACATTTTAGGTGGAGGCGGGGTAGGCTTCATAGAATAAAAGAGCTTTTAGGGATCACCTAGTGGTGGACAGGTAGGAACTGGCTGGACATATTGGGGTGGGGAGTTCCAGAGGTTCTGGAGCGGTCCTAATATTGAGCATGGTTGGAGGTAACAAGGGAGCTGGGAATAATGATGTCTTAGGAGGAGTGAAGTGTATGATTTGGGTGATCTTAAGATCAAAAGAGGTTAATCCAAATATCTCAAACTAAGGTTTCTTAATGGGAAAAGTTCATTCAGAACCATTTCTTAATGGGAAAAGTCAAGGGCCACAGCTTTAATAAACTCCACCCTGTTGCTGTCCCGATGTGGGTAACTATTAAGAGACCAAGGTAGAGTATTGTGCACACTTAAAAGAGGACCCTAGCACTATATATTTTTTTTTGGGGGGGGGGGGGAGAAGCTTATAACAATGTGAGTAATAATGTGCAGTCAGGTTTACCTAAATTCTAAAAGTTTCAATCATTTTTTTCTCTATCTGTGTACCTGACCTGCAAATATACTGCTAATGGGAGAGGAGTTCCCCTTTTTGTTAAAGAAATATATAATTTTTTTGTTTTTGTTTTTTTTGTTTTTAGCAGTCAGCAATAGTTTTTAGGGCAACTAATGTATTTTTTTTTTTAATACAGATTCAATGCTCTTTAACAGTCTACAATAGAATCTAAACTAAAAATCTTGGTTGGAGCAGCATTTACTCATCCACATTACACCCCTTAAAAGCATTTAGTCTTTTTTTTTTTTTCTTCAATAGATTTTTATTAAGTTTAAAGTTTAACAAAGATGTACATTTTACAAACTTTTGAGGCTAGTTGTAGTTACAAGTAAACGATACTTTCAGAGATACAAATAGTTTTCCACATTTAGTCTTAATGGCCAACCCTCTGCTCCCGTCCGGCATTCCTCCAATACCTGTACACTGACATTTTCCTTCTTTTTTTGTATTCATGCAAAGGGGCCTGCCCGACCACCACCTGAAGAAGCAACGACAACCAAGTCATTTCTTGAGACAAATGTGCAACGAATAAGATTCTCCTGAACTTTCCTTCCCCATGCTGAAAAGTGCTATCTCGCGGTCTGATCTAAGCGGTGCAACCATTACACTATATTCCCAAGTTACAGGACTAGATACGCCAGGATCCCACCATCGATGTTGGAGTTCCGCTCTTCCAAGGCAGAGGAGCATGGAGACATCGCTGCACAAGCACTCATGGTCCAGATGTGGAGTCTCAAAGGCACCAGAATTGTTTTACTGTCTTAAGTCTACCTTGATGGGTTCCGACTTGTTCAAGAAAGGAAGAGGAGGCCTCAGTGGTGGAGGGGAAGGGACGGGGGTTCTGGTCTGTTGTGGGCGGGTACAGGATGATTGAGGGAGGGCATAAGTTCAAGAATGAACTTCAGGGGGAACTGATGTGGAAAATGTATATTTATATCAAGGAGCTTCAAGGGAACCATTGTGGGGACTTTCCATGCCCCTTTAGATATACAGTATATATGTATATATGTGTTTTTACAGGAATATGATGTACAAGATATATTTTACGATATTATGATAAGATATGGTCCAGCTTACTTCTTTTTCCTGTTTCTCAAAAGCTGTTTAATGTCTTCAATGGTCAGGTGATAACTAAGTTACCCTATTGTTTGCCATATCAGACGTTGTGTCTCCACGTTGGGTCTTATGGGCTTGATATGCTAATTTCGGAACTGGTTATATTAAGATCAAAGAGGGCTAACTGTTTTAAATCAAGAGATAGACTTAATGAAGGCAGACATAGAGGCACCAAAGAGAGTCTAATGTTTAGGTATGATGTTTAACAAGACTTAAATTACAGCCAATCAGAATTGAATGCAACTCTGGACCAATGACGAGGTTCCAGGGAGGGTAGAACGTGGATTGGTGGGAGTAGGGGCAGAGGGGGGTATAAAAGCAGTACCGAGAGCTACTCATGCTCTCTTCCTCTCGGTGCCCCCCCCCCCCCCCCCCCTGCAAGAATAGTCACATAAGGGCTGTCTACGTAATGTATCATCTTATGTCTCTTTTTTCTCCTGTAACTTTTTCTATCCCAGGGTTTGTCTTAAATACCTTGATAGCATGTGTATGTCAATTGTAACCATATCTACTTTTTGCATTAAATATCTTTGTAGACTGGCAACACGGCATTTGTAACATCACTATACTATATTTGGTAATCTCTGATTATTCTAACATTTCTTTTCTGTATAAATAAATTTGATTGTTATTCTTTTTGCACAGTTATCATTCATTTTTAATTCTATCCATAATGGCTGCAACTGCATGGGTTGATTCATATATAGGCAAAAGGTTTTAATCACATATGTTATGTATCATTAACCACTTGCCGAATGATGGCCATAGACCTGAATTTCCGGGAGTCCGTCATATGACGGCCCCCCCCTGTGCACGCTCCCTGTGCAGGGACTGCAGGGCGCATGCGGAGCGCGCTATGATCACCGAGTCACAGGGTACAGAGTCGGCCCCTTACCATGTGATCAGCTGTCAGCCAATGACAGCTGATCACATGATGTAAACAAAAGCTTGGTAATCGTCTTTTTTTTTCTCCTCACATTGACAGCGTGAGGAGAATAAAAGCCGATCCCCGGCTCATCTGCAAGGGACATCGGTCCCGAAGAGGAAGGGGCAATTATGCCTCATCTGTGCCCACCAGTACCCCCTGCAAGTACCCCCTGTCAGTGCCACCTGCCATTGCCACTTGCCAGTGCCCACCAGTGCCACCTATCAATGCCCACAAGTGCCACCTATCAATACCCACCGGTGGTGCCAATCAGTGCCACCTAGCAGTGCTGCCTATCAGTGTAACCGATCAGTACCCATTATTGCCATCCATCAGTGCCCATCAGCATACATCAATGAAGGAGAAAAATTACCTGTTTTAAAATGTTATAACAAAATATTAAAAAAAAAAAAAAAATTCGGTCTTTTTACATTTTTTTAACAAAAAATAAAAACCGCAGAGGTGATCAAATACTCTATTTGTGGGAAGAAAGTTATAAAAATGTCATTCGGGTACAGTGTTGTATGACCGCGCAATTGTCATTCAAAGTGCAACAGCGATAAAAGCTGAAAATTGGTCTGGACAGGAGGGGGGTTTAAATGCCCAGTAAGCAAGTGGTTAAGGGTATAAGTGAGGTAAAAATCGCCATATCACTTGTTGCAACATTTCCTGATGATGGCAGGATTCCTTCTGATGACCAACATGCCTCTGATCCCCGAAAGGAGGCGCAACAAAGGTTGCAGCTGCCTCATCGCTGTTTTATTCATTTTTAAAACCACAGTGGCCAGGCCTGGCTGATTAAATTGGGAAAAGGGCTGATGTGGACACTCTCTGAAGACAGGACCCCATGAACTATTGGACAGACTGGGTTGCTGGCCTGCAATTGCACTGGAGTATCTTGCTTGCCCTGTAGCCAGTATGTGCTGTCTGAGAGCGCCATCAATGCAGCAGAAGGTTTTTGTTACGGAGAGGTGACTCTGCCTGTCCCTTGACCAAGTGGCCTGGCTCATTTTCAGTAAAAAATTTCGGTCTGGGATTACCAGTGACTACAAAACCCTTTCTAGTAGTGTCACAGATCAAATAATAATTCTCATACAACTACCACCCAAAAAAGTATTCCATCCAGCATTACCAACTTCTGCCACCTCGCTCGGCCTATTCTCATGCTCTGGCACTACAACGGAACAATACAGTGTTTTTACAGGTGCCCCTTAGCTGTCATATTTATAATTTTTCCTGCTGGCTTAATTCTGCATTGTGCCTCATTTGTTGCTCATTCTGATGCTTTGACACTAAAGATGCCACACAATGTTTCAGCAACTGTACTTTAGTTGCCAAATTTATAATGTTTACTTCAGGGTAAATCCCGATTTGTGCCTCAAATTTTCTGCCTATTTTAGCATGTGTCTATGGGAATGTTTGACCATTCTTCCAGAAGCGCATTTGTGAGGTCAGGCACTAGGGATGGGCTTTATGTTGATTTGCTGTTCGCCCGTTCGCCGAATAGTGAACAATTTGGGGTGTTCGCGGCAAATTCGAAAGCTGCGGAACACCCTTTAAAAGTCTATGGGAGAAATCAAAAGTGCTAATTTTAAGGTTAATATGCAAGTTATTGTCATAAAAAGAGTTTATGGGGTGTTCGGCCCATCCCTATCAGGCTCTGATGTTGAATGGGAAGGCCTGGCTCGCAGTCTTCACTCTAATTCATTCCAAAGGTGTTCGGGTTGAGGTCAGGACTCTGTGCAGGCCAGTCAAGTTCCTCCACCCTGAACTTGCTCATTCATGTCTTTATGGACCTTGCTTTGTGCACTGGTGCGCAGTCATGTTGGAACAGGAAGGGGCCATCCCCAAACTGGGAGCAAGAAACTGTCCAAAATGTCTTGGTATGCTGATGCCTTAAGATTTCCTTTCACTGGAACTAAGGGGCCAACATAAAAAGAATGGCACAGCACTAAAAAGAAACACTATTAAATAAAAAAAGTCCATATACATGTCCATATAGAATAGTATTATGAATACAACAATCCAGTGGTGTCTTCAATGGTGAATAAACAATGGATGTATGCAGGTGACTTCGTGATAAACCTCCACCACTAATAAGATGGCCGCTCACCTCACTTAGTGGACCCTTTAATTACAGAGGGTCTACAAACACTTTCCCCCCTAGGGTGTATGATGATGATCCACAGAAATCAAATATGGCTCCTTACTGGTATGGTAGATATGTCAAAAGCAACTCTCTTAGAATTAGCTCCTTGCTAATATGATAGATGAATCACAAGCAACTCTTTCAAGTACCACCACGAGTCATGTAAACAAAAAAGCAAAAAACCATAGTGCTCTCTGCATATACAGCATTTAATAAGTAAAAAAGGAAATCATAAAAACCTGTAACCCGATGCTCGGTGTACACAGCATGTAAACAGTAAATAGTAGTGGCCGCATCACTTCCTTCCGTCCGTATGCATTACGTCCCAAGGCGGGACTTCATCAGTGGTATATGAATAGACTAAAACACCTGACTTAAAAAGAGAATGGGGATACATGGTGTACATACTATTAGTGCCTGTTCCGCCTCCAGGACCTCCTACCATGATGCGCGCTGCTGGGTAACATGACAGCTCGTCCAGTATCCCACTACAGAGTATGACGCGCGCCGCTGGATAACGTAACGGCTCGTCCCACTTCCTACTACAGCATATCACAGCAGAGCACAGCTAGAACACGTGACAATGTCGGGACCCAAGTCACATTGTCCGACGTCATGACGCTATCGTTCCGACGCTGTGCGTAAGCTCCCACATAACAAGGAAGTGTCCCCATACATTCACTACTACTAATCAGTAAAAAGGAAAATGAAAAGAAAAGCAATACTATATACCCCATAACTACCTGATAAAAATCAGATGTTATAAAATGCTTGACACCAACATTACACAAGGGGTATATTTAGATATATGGACAGCCAATATATAATTTTTTTATAAAAAATAATTTTACCTAAAAAAATTAAACTTTATAAAAAATGTAAAAAAATTCAGAAATTTCTTTCCATTACAGACTTGCTCAAATGGTACAAATAAATACCAGAGCGCAATTGCTAATAGTATGTACACCATGTATCCCCATTCTCTATTTAAGTCGGGTGTTTTAGTCTATTCCTATACCGCTGATGAAGTCCCGCCTTGGGACGTAATGCATACGGACGGAAGGAAGTGACGTCACCAGCAACCACTACTGTTTACTGTTTACATGCTGTGTACACCGAACACCGGGTTACAGGTGCTTTCCTTGTGAGTTTTTATGATTTCCTTTTTTTTTTTTACTTATTAAATGCTGTATATGCAGAGAGCACTATGTTTTTTTGCTTTTTTGTTTACATGACTCGTGGTGGTACTTGAAAGAGTTGCTTGTGATTCATCTATCATATTAGCAAGGAGCTAATTCTAAAAGAGTTGCTTTTGACACATCTACCATACCAGTAAGGAGCCATATTTGATTTCTGTGGATCATCAATCATACACCCCAGGGGGGAAAGCATTTGTAGACCCTCTGTAATTAAAGGGTCCACTAAGTGAGGTGAGCGGCCATCTTATTGTTGGATTGTTGTATTCATAATACTATTCTATATGGACATGTATATGGACTTTTTTATTTAATAGTGTTTCTTTTTAGCACTGTGCCATTCTTTTTATGTTTATTCTGCGGAAGGATTTGGAAATTTGACCCTTGGTGTTCAGCAGCTTAATGATTTAGTATTTTGTTATTGCGCTGATTTGTTTTTTTATATACAATTAACTAAGGGGCCAAGCCCAACCCCTGAAAAACAACCCCACTCCATAATCCCCCCTCCATAAAATGATTTGGACCAGTGCACAAAGCAAGGTCCATAAAAACATGGATGAGCGAGTTTGGGGGGACCCGTACACACGGTCGGACATTCCGATCACCAAATCCGTCGGATAATTTCCGTCGGATTTTGTCCGAAGCTGGTGTTGCCTACACACGGTCGGACAAAGTTGTCGGAATTTCCGGTCGTCAAAAACGCCGTGAAGAAAGTCGCGTAAGACGGGACTATAAAAGGGAAGTTTAGCACCACGTGCGGCACCCTTTGAGCTCCTTCTGCTGATCTTGTGTTTATCGCGTGTTAGTAGAAGTTTGGTTAGAGACGATTTGCGCCTTTCAGACTCGTGCTTCAGTTCGTTACTGCTCTTCAGTTTGTGCTTGCCAGTGCGTATCTGCTTATCAGTGCACGTAGTCAGTTCGCATTTGTTTGTCATTGCGGCCTATATCTTGATATAGTACGCTTTGATTCTTAGTGCTTATTGTCCGCTCGTTTCTGGTTTTCAGTTCGTTCTTTCAGGCCTTGCTGTTTATCGGTGCTTTCTGTTAGTTCGTTCTGAACCAGCCGACCGTTTTGAAGCCATTTTTCATGTACGTACTCGTCACAGAGCTCATGCTGTGCAGGGGCTTGGTGTTGGGCTTTTAGCTTTGACATAAGCCCAGTACATGAACAGGGAAAGGAGGAGTTCATGGAGCAAGAATTGGTTGCTCCAGCGTGACCAATTCTTGCACATGCCTTTGCTTTGTGAGATCTGGGAGAATGATGATGATTTCAGGAATTATCTCCGGAGGACGGACCCCATTTTTCACCATCTGTTGGCTTTGCTGTCCCCTTATATCAGCAGGCAGGATACCTGCATGCGGCAAGCCATCACTCCGAAGCGGTACTTGGCGACAGGGAGAAGCCTGCAGGACCTCAATTTCACAACAGGCATCTCCCCCCAGGCTCTGGGGATCATTATTCCAGAGACCATTTCTGCCATCATACAGGTCCTGCAGAAGGACTATATTAAGGTAAGATTTCTCCGTTAACATCACATTCTATGTATTTAAGGTTTGCTAATGTATTGTATTTCTTTCCTCGTTCCCTAATTACCAGGATTGCAATATGCTGTAATATGCTGTGCCCCTTTGTCCTCATGCATGCTGGAAGCTTTTTAAGTTCCTTTTTTATCCTTCATACATATTTTCCTTCACTAACCTCACCAGCATGCTCTTCTGGGCCCATATACACCTCTAGCCTAGTCATTTAAGCAATGTATTTTGTCAGCTTCATAGTATTGCTTCCCCCTAAACACCCCCTAAAATCTCTACAAATGTTATGTGTGTGTTTAAATTCATGCCGAGTGCCAGAGCTTTTTTTTTGATGGGCCAAACTCATTTGGAACCCCCCTCCATCAACTGCTAGGTCAGCTGTTACCAATCCTCTATCTGCTGACTTTGCCAAACCCAATACACACTATACCTACCTCTTTAGTGGTCAGATTTATGGATGAATTCACCAAAGCATGTAGTGCAAGGGCCTGCCTCAATACTTTCAAATGCTACTGTTACATTTTTTTAGGACTGTTATTATCTTAAAAGGTAATAGCAGAATGTAAAAATGTCCTTCCATTTGTTCATTTAGTGATTTTTTTTGGTATTATGACACTTCTTACCTGTCCGGTGGGCTGCCAATAGTGTAAAGTAAGGAGGGTCTTGCCAAACTATCACACATTATTTAGGCATTCAGCTCTCAATGAAGTGGAGAGGGTTACCTGTCCAATACATCCCCTAATTTTTTGCAATGGGCCATCAGATGGGAGGGGAGGGGGGGGGGCGAGGAATCTGATAAGGGGACAATATACTTTTGGTTTTAAATACTGATTTACAAAAATGTTATACTGATCTTGGCCAAAAATGTTTGTTTCTAATCTGCTTGCAATGTTTATGTGCAAAATGACAATTTTTTTTTCTTGTTTGACTCCACAGTTTCCTTTGACGCCACAGGAATGGCAGACTGCGGCCTCCCACTTTGCCAGCCGTTGGGACTTTCCCAACTGTGGAGGGGCAATTGATGGGAAACATGTCCGCATCATCCCACCCCCCAACTCGGGGTCCTACTATTATAATTACAAGGGGTATAATAGTATTGTGATGTTGGCGGTGGTGTCAGTGACATATGACTTCATGTATGTGGACGTGGGGAAAAATGTCCGGATGCCGGATGGTGGAGTCATCACGCAGACAGAGTTCTACTGGTGTCTCCAGAGTGGCAGTCTGGGCTTGCCACCTCCAGAGGAGAATGCGGAAGGACTCCCCTTCGTCTTCGTCGCGGATGAGGCATTTGCGCTGGCAAACCATCTGATGTGGCCTTTCCAGATGAGGACCCTCATCCCACACAAGAGGGTCTTTAATTTCCGGCTGGCCAGAGCCAGAAGAATAGTGGAGAACACTTTCAGGATAATGGCCAGCCGGTTCCGCCTATTTTTGACTCCAATCCACATGGCGGAATATAAACTCAATCATATTGTGCTTTCGTGCTGCATTCTGCACAAATTATTTAAAGAAACACTCACCGAACTATGTGGTCTCAGTTGGGCCTGATGCAGACTTACCTGAACATGCCAACCTGACAGCCCTTGAAGCTGGCCATCCTGGCTTGCCCCCCGAAACCGCCTGCAAAGTCAGAACAAGATATATGGAGTACTTTGTGGGTAGGGGGGCCATTGATATGCCAGACAATGTCTGAGAGGCATTTTTTAATACATTTTTATTTCAAACTGAAATAATATTTGTTTTCATTTACTGCTTGGGTTTGTTTTAGGTGTCTCCTAGCTTTTTTTTTGTTTTTTTTGGCCTTTTTCTTTAACAGTGCAAACCCACTTTCTGTGCGAGATGTGGTGACAGTCTCTTCTTCAGATAATATTCTTCTTATGTTGTGGGTCTGCTACATACACACACACCTTGTTTTTGTTGTTAATGTATGTAGTGCATTACTGACAAAAATATTACAAATTTTCACCACCATGACAGAAATGTGTGGAGTCATGAAAATGGCGTGATTGTGGAAAATGAAAAAGCACTATTGGTGTTATTTACTAAAGGAAAATGCACTACAAGTGCACTGCACAAGTGCACCTGAAACTGCACTTGGAGTGCAAAGTGGATTTGCCTTTAGTAAATTACACCCATTGTCACAGAAAACAACAACTTTACTTTCCAATACTGCTTTTGCGCATTGAAAAAGGAAGCCACACATTGTTGATAATTAAACTTTTTACTTCAAGCACATTCACATGTGCGTTTCTAAAAGGGTTTTACAACAAACCAACATATTTGGTGTATATAACATTATTTTGCTAACATTAACATAACTTGCAGCTTTTGTGTAAACAGGCATGTATCAAAGCATAACATACAGAACACAGGAACTTACAAAGTTCAACTTTGAAAAGTGAAGACAATATCAGACATGAGTATGTCCAAGTTGTGTTGATATTGCCTTCATCACATGGGGTGTCACCCCTGTAAAAGCCAAATTTAGAAGATGCACACAAATTGGGGATCAAACTGGGCATTTTCTTCCTGAACCCATGCCTAGAATGTCAAAATGTGCTATCGCCCATCATGGGGGATCAATGTACGTGTTTTGGGGGTGCAACCCCTTCATCTCAGCCACTTTAGTAGCAAGGAAGGGGTTGCACCCACAAAACGTGTACATTGATCCCCCATGATGGGAGATAGCACATGTTGACACACTGTGTGCATCTTCCAAATTTGGCCTTTTTAAAAATATAAAACTGTTTTTTAAAACTGAAAATGGATACTAGCTAGTTTTGGGTGTTTCAGATTCTCCCTAAAACATCAATGATGTTCTTCATTTTTTGTTGAACATCATTGATGTTTTTATTGAGATTATCTAAATTGCGATTGCACCCTATTATCTCCCCAATGATGATCTGGGCACTTTCACTGGTAAAATGCAATTCTTCTTCCACAACATCCACATCACCTAAAAATAAACAGAAAACTGTGTATTATAAATATGCAGGCATACATTGATTAGCTTACCTGGAAGCTGTGGTCTCAGACACTCACCTGTTGTGGTGCCAATTTTGACAATTTCTACAATCTCTCCTTCCTCCTCCTCTGCTTCTGGTGTTGGTATTTCCCCTTCTTTGGGAGGTGTGGGGTCCCTGGTGTCCTCAGACGTCCCGAGTCTTCTCTCCCCTATGACAATGTAAAAAAGGAATACTTAGCACACATATATTTGAGAGCAGAAATAGGAATATGAAACATTGCTTGGAAGTGTCATACAATTGTGTTTTTTGGCAGAGTTCAAAGCTGAAAACATTATTTTTGACACTTTCTAAAGCTGGAATACTTACCTGTTTTGTGAAAGTTTGTCAGATGGAGACACCCCTATAGTATCCACTGGAGCACGTGTGTGGGACATCCTAATAAAAAGGGTGTTCTGGTGTCCCACACTAGTGCTCCAGAGTCCAGATGTGTAAACAGCTACTGAGTCCAGATGTGTAAACAGCTACTGAGTGTCCTCTCCTTTACACTGAATCAAGTTTGCATTTCATTCTATTACCAAGCCCTGTAGACAACAAACTTCCTTTGACTAGAGATAGATAGGCCTGAAAAAATGTAGTTAACTGCAACTTGCCAAACATCGTATTTGAAGTGGGCGAACGATCGAGGTTTATTACGAACGATTGAACCCACGAACATGAAAGTGGCCATTTTAAACTGTACAACATTAAATCAAAGCACATGGAGCAGTATGCAAGCAATAATAATAATATGAACACACGACAACTACTTACTTCTTAGAAGAACTCTCTTGATCTTTCTGTGCTGATCGTGCTCCCTCAGTTTCAGGTCTGACCAGCATTTCCTCAGTTGATCCTTGGATCATCGTACCCGAAAATTCTTCTGCAGACTCTTCACAACTTTAGCCATGATCTTGGCCTTTCTGACATTTGGGTTGGGGTAAGGCCCATACTTCCCATCATAGTCGCTCCTCTTCAATATGTCCACCATCTCCAACATCTCTACAAAAGACATATTTGAGGCCTTAAATCTTATCCTCCGGGATCGGGACATTTCTGGCTCCGGGCTTCCGTTGTCCTTCTGCTCGTTACTGGAATATATAGTGCGCACCTGCTGTGTCTCCGCCATGTGCTCCCCCAACTACACTGAAAGAGAAGGGGCGGGGAATAGACTAGAAAGATTGTCAGGGGCGGGCGGGGTTTCACGCATGCGTACTGTATATAAAACGGAACATGCGCCTGTTGTGCGTACGATTTGTGTGCAGAGGGAGAGCTGTCGCGACGATCGGTATAACGAAGGTACAACTTGAACTTGGTACATCACTAGCCTAGATTGCTTCTAGATTAAGGCTTATATTTGGACAAGATTAGGAGAGTTTAGCCTGATATTATTTAGGATTTGTCTGGTGTTGTGTCTTGCAGAGAATATGGATGGGTTAAACGACCACAGCTTCCTCCCCCTGTTCATCGACAAGTACAGGGAGATGCCCTGTTTGTGGCAAGCTAAACATCCCCACTACAGCAACAAAACAAAGAGGCTGGCATCAATGGAGAAACTGCTGGAGTTGGTGAAGCCAGTGTTCCCCAGGGCAAACATCAACTATTTAAAAACGAAAATTGGTGGCCTGAGGAGTACTTATCTGAGGGAGCGCAAGAAGGTGCAGGAGTCGATGAGATCTGGAGCTGCAGCAGATGAAGTTTATGTCCCCAGGCTGTGGTACTATGAGAGGCTGCATTTTCTGGCAGACCAGAATGAGGTCAGGGAATCCCTCTCTACTCTTCCTTCCACGCTTTCTTCTACGCTTCATTCCCCCCCTGCTGAGGCTTCCGATGCCCAACCTGGGCCTTTCAGTCAGGAAGATGTGGAGGAGCCCAGCTTGAGCCAGGTATTGTTCTACATATTTTTGGAGTAAAAATAAATGATGTTAACTTGATTTTTGAGCACTAATTGCTGATTTTCTAAAGTGTTTTACATATCAATAGACAGTAGTGTCCGAAATATTTGGGCCAAGAATGAAAAATGCTGGGCTCAGAATGATAGTCTTTTCTATTTTTTAACAATTTTCAACAGTCAAGAGCTGAAAATTGTGTGTGTTTGATGAACCGAAAACTAAAACTATGTCCCTTTTTCATACACAGGAAGACCTCAGCCAGGAGGAGGGTGTGGAATGCGGCAGCCAGGAGGTGGCTGTGGAATGTGGCAGCCAGGAGCCAAGATTTGGGCAGGCCGAGGAGCCTCCCCTCCGCCTTCCACCCAAAAGGGCCAGAAAGGGGGGGGGGGAATGTGGAGGAGTCAGCGCTCAGGCTGATTGGGGAGGCTTCTGCGGCCCTCAAAGCCATCCCCACTTATGAAGAGGCCTTTGCCGCCTTGGCTGCCTGCAAACTGAGGAAATAATTGTCAAAACCCTAAATAAGAGGTTGTTGGGCCAAATGACACAAAAAACACACTTGTGTGATTTGGACCATGCTCCTCCTCCTCCTTCTGCCACACCTCCAGCACCACAGCCACAGCCTGGAAGGAAGCATGGAAGGAAAACCAAAGTGTGATGACCTGGGTTCAGTCTGGTCTGACAGAAGATGCAGCCTCTTGGATGACCACAGCCTGGGGACATAGATGTCATCTGCTGCTGTTCCGGATCTCTTGGACTTCTGGACCAGATTGTACTCCCTTAGATATGTACTCCTCAGGCCACCAATTTTTTTGTTAAAATAATTGATGTCTGCCCTGGGGGCCAAAGGCTTCGCAAATTTCCCCAGTTTTTCCAGCTCTGCCTTCCCCTTTATTTGTTTCTGACACCTAATAAAGGTTTTTTTAGTTCAAGAAATACTTGCCTATGTGTTTTACTTCTAAAAGGACAGTTTATTTGTGAGTAGGCAGGTACATTTCAAAAATACAAAGTCAAATTAACAAGGGGCACCAACACCAAACAACCTCCTAGAGATAAAAAAAAAAAAAACAAAAAAATAAAAAGATAATAATGGTGTTGTGGTAAGTTGAGACACACAAAACACACCAAAAAAAATTATGAGCAACATGTCAAATAAAGGAGATCTTGATAAAAAAAACAACCACAAAATTTACAAAAAAAGAAAAAAAAATAAATAATGATTCTGGAGATCTGACGAATAAAAGTATTCTATTCATGAAATCATGAAAAACAATAAAGAAATACGTTTTGGAGAAGTCTGTGTGAATATGAGCAGCAAAAGAACTTCATTCTTCTAGCATTGTAAAGAAAAAGAGAATGCGCTGCATTAAACAATTTTTTACATTGCAGCGTGAAGAATGTGCTATATCGATTACGAACGCTAGTTCGCTAGTTTTACCTGACCGAGCGATTCCGTCTCAGAATTTCTTCTGAGCATGCGTGGCACTTTGTCCGTCGGACTAGGCTACACACGATCGGAATTGCCGTGATCGGATTTTTTGTTGTCGGAAAATTTGAGATCAGCAGTGTTCAAACTCTAATCAAGAAGTGTAAAATGAGGGGTTCTGCTGAAACCAACAAGCCTCAAACCTTCTGGCACAAAGTAATTTGGAATGATGAGACCAAAATTGAGCTTTTTGGCTACAACCATTAACAGCAAATTTGGAGAGGAGTCAACAATCCCTATGATGAAAGGTACACTATTCCTACTGTGAAACACGGAGGTGGATTGCTGATGTTTTGGGGATGTGTGAGCTACAAAGGCACAGGAAATTTGGTCAATATTGATAGGAAGATGAATGCAGTATATTATCAAAAAATACTGAAGGAACATTTGCATTTATCAGCCAAGAAGCCATGGGACGTACTTGGACATTCCAACATGACAATGATCAAAAACACAAGGCCAAGTCGACCTGTCATTCACTACAGCAGAATAATGTGAAGGTTCTGGAGTGGCCATCTCAGTCTCCTGACCTCAATATCTTTGAGCCACTCTGGGGAGATCTCAAACGTGCAGTTCATGCAAGACAGCCCAAGAATTTACAGGAACTGGAGGCTTTGTGCCAAGAGGAATGGGCAGCTTTACCATCTGAGAAGATAAAGAGCCTCATCCACAAATAATACAAAAGACTTCAAGCTGTAATTGATGTTAAAGGGGGCAAGACACGGTATTAAGAACTGGGGTATGCAAACTTTTGATCAGGATCATTTGGGTAGTTTCTGTTGTGATTATGATTTAAAAAGAGTAAACACAATTGATTGATAATAAATGGATTCAGCCAAACACTAAGTGAAAGAAAAGTTTTTGTGTTATCATTCATATTTTCAGAAATATGGCCAGGAAATCATAAATTCTGCCAGGGTATGTAAACTTATGAGCACAACTGTCTATCTATCTATCTATCTATCTATCTATCTATCTATCTATCTATCTATCTATCTATCTATCTATCTATCTATCTATCTATCTATCTATCTATCTATCTATCTATCTATCTATCTATCCATCTATATATATAGATATATATCTATTTTTATATATATATATATATATATATATATATATATATATATATATACAGGCTCAAAATTTAAAGTACTGAGCTACTAGCCAGGCCTTAAGATTTACTTGCCACCAGTTGCCCCACCCAACCTGTACCCTGCACGCCCCACCCAACCCGTACCCTGCACGCCCCACCCCTAATTACGCCCCTAAACACACCTTCATAAATTATCTCATGAAATGACGCTGTTAATTGTTTCATGCAGAATTAAGTTACAAAAATAAATATTAACAACAACTTTATCCGTGCCCATCAATACAGCCTATCAGTGCCCATTAGTGCAGCATATCAGTGCCCCTCAGTGCAGCATATCAGTGCCGATCAGTGCAGCCTCACCAGTGCTAATCAATGCAACCTAACGGTGCCCATCAATGCAGCCTCATCAGTGCCCATCAATTCAGCCTCACCAGTACCCATCAATGCAGCCTCACCAGTGCCCATCATTGCAGCCTGATAAGTGCCCATCAATGCAGCCTATCAGTGCCCATCAATGCAGCCTCATTGGTACCCATCAATGCAGCCTCATCGGTACCCATCAATGCAGCCTCTTCAGTGCTCATCAGTGCTGCCTCATCAGTGCCCATCAGTGCAACCTCACCAGTGCCCATTAATGCAACTTCACAAGTGCCCATCAATGCAGCCGCAGCAGTGCCCATCGCATGGGGATCAGAGAGAGGAGAAGAAGAGGAGAGCTGACCGGATCATCACAGAAAGTGGAGATCTCCCACTGTGACACAGCTTTGATATGAATTGCCCGGCGGCTGTAGTCAAACGAAGTCCCTCCTCTAGGAGCAGCTCCTATGATAGACGTCACACATCCTGGCATTAGACCAGCGTGCTGTCTATCAAAGGAGCTGGTGCAAGAGGCAGGACGTTGCTTGACAGCAGCTTCCAGGCAACTCAAATCAAAGCTGTGTCCGGCCGGCTCCCCTCTTCCAAGGTTCCTGGCCGATCGCTGGGAGAATGGCTCCTATTCAACCCCACCTGCCAGCAGCACTTGCCCCCCGCCTCCGAGGCAGCCCAACACTCACCCTCAGGTTTTTTCCACCTGCCAAATGCAAGCAGGCAAGCAAAAATTTTGAGGGATATATATATATATAAATATATATATATATATATATATATATATATATATATATACAGTATCTCAAAAGTGAGTACACCCCTCACATGTTATCAAATTTTTTCATGTGACAACACTGAATAAATGACACGTTGCTACAATGTAAAGCAGTTAGTGTACAGCTTGTATAACAGTGTAAATTTTCTGTCCCCTCGAAATAACTCAACACACAGCCATTAATGCCTAAACCGCTGGCAACAAAAGTGAGTACACCCCTGAATGAAAATGTCCGAATTGGGCCCAAAGTCTCAATATTTTGTGTGGCCACCATTATTTTCCAGTACTACCTTAACCCCTCTGGGCATGGAGTTCACCAGAGCATCACAGGTTGCACTGGAGTCCTCTTCCACTTCTCCATGATGACATCACGGAGCTGGTGGATGTTAGAGACCTTGCGCTCCTCCACCTTCCATTTGAGGATGCCCCACAGATGCTCAATAGGGTTTAGGTCTAAAAAAAATGCTCGGCCAGTCCATCACCTTCCCCCTCAGCTTCTTTAGCAAGGCATTGGTCATCTTGGAGGGGTGTTTGGGGTCGTTATCATATTGGAATACTGCCCTGCGGCCCAGTCTCCGAAAGGGAGGGGATCATGCTCTGCTTCAGTATGTCACAGTACATGTTGGCATTCATGGTTCCGTCAGAGTACTGTAGCTTCCCAGTGCCGGCAGCACCCACGCAGACCCAGACCATGACACTCCACCACCATGCTTGACTGTAGGCAAGACACACTTGTCTTTGTACTCCTCACCTGGTTGCTGCCACACACGATTGACACCATCTGAATCAAATAAGTTTATCTTGGTCTCATCAGACCACAGGACAAGGTTCTAGTAATCATTTTCTTTAGTCTGCTTGTCTTCAGCAAACTGTTTGCGGACTTTCTTGTGCATCATCTTTAGAAGAGGCTTCCTTCTAGGATGACAGCCATGTAGACCAATTTGATGTAGTGTGCAGCGTATAGTCTGAGCACTCGACTCCCTCCCCATCAGCAGAGCAGCGCAGGGAAGTGTCAGCGAGACACGAATGCATTCCAATTGAATTCTCCACGCTGCACCTGCACTGAGGGGGAAGCTCTGTGCCCCCACACATTTTAAAAGATGGGAAACATTGTTTGGTTCTCTAACTTTGCTGTAGCTGCGATTGTCAGCTTTTGTGATGGGGAAGAGATTGGGTGCAGCTCTGCTTGGGGGGGGGGTGGTCCCTGTTTCCAGGAGGGGTAGGACTGTGATTGGCCACTGCTAAAGCCAATCATAGTCCTGCTAGCCCCATCCATCTGGAGGAAGATGCTTGCAACTACCAATCTCAGAAAGAAGGGATTTCACTGTTACTACTAAACCCCTGCACTCTGTGTCCCTTTAAGCCACAGCCAGTATTCAGAGTAATGAAAACCACACCCAACTTTTGCTGCGGTGCAGAAACCTTTTCTAAGCTGCAACTTATGATCCTGCACACAGGCCCACTGCTTTCAGAAAATGTCCCTGACCTGAGCTCATCATTGCGCATTCATTCCAGATGCTTGTATGTGACATCACATACATCACATACATCACATACAAGCACGTGGGCTGGATGCAAGAGGTGGTTCAGCAGGATGAGTGTGCCAGGACAGGTAGATGTGTCTCATCTCTGCTTCCTTTCACCACTCTGCAATATCACACATATCATAGATGAGAAGAGGGTCCATAGGTGGAGCAGATGAGCAGGAGGGTACAGCGGTGGGGAAAATGAGCAGGTGGAGTTCAGAGGTGGGGCAGAAGAGCAGGAGGGGAGGGTACAGTGGTGGGGCAGATGTGCAGGGAGGTACAGCGTTGGAAGATATAAGGGGTTCAGCAGTGGGGCAGAAAAGCAGTAAGCTACAGTGATAGGGCAGATGAGCAGGGCATTCAGTGTTGGGCCAGATGAGAAGGGGGTTACAGTAGTGGGACAGATGAGCAGAGGGGTTCAGTGTTGGGGCAGATGAGAAGGGGGTTCAGTGGTGGGACAGAAAAGCAGGGGATAGAGCAGTGGGGCAGATGTGAAAGCAGGTACATTGGTGGGGCACATGAGAAAGTGGGTTACAGTGGTGGGGCAGATGAGCAGATGGGTTCAGTGTTAGGACAGATGAGAAGGTGATTCAGTAGTGAGACAGAAGAGCATAGGGATACGGTGGTGGAGCAGATGTGCAGGGAGGTACAGTGGTGGGGCACATTGGGGTACATTGATTGGGCATATAAGCAGGGGGGTTGCAGTTGTGGGGCAGATGAACAGGGGGGTTACAGTGGTGGGACAGAAGAGCAAGGGGGTACAGCGGTGGGGCAGATGTTCAGGTGGTTACTGTGGTGGGACAGATGAGTGGGGGTTTAGTGTTGGGCCAGATGAGAAGGGGGTTACAGTGGTGGGAAAGATGAGCAGGGGGGGTTTAATGTTGGGCAGATGAGAAAGGGGTTCAGCGGTGGGACAGAAGAGCAGGGGGTAGAGCAGTGGGGCAGATGTGAAAGGAGGTGTATTGGTGGGACAGATGAGCAGGGGGTTACAGTGATGGGGCAGATGAGCAGGGGGTTACAGTGGTGGGACAGATGAGCGGGGGTTCAGTGTTGGGGCAGATGAGAAAGGGTTCAGCGCTGGGACAGAAGAGCAGGGGGATAAAGCAGTGGGGCAGATCTGAAAGGAGGTGCATTGGTGGGACAGATGAGCAGGGGGTTACAGTGGTTGAGGAGAAGAACAGGGGGTACAGTGGCGGGGCAGAGGAGAAAGAAGGTACATTGGGACAGATGAGCAGGGGGTTACAGGGGTGGGGCAAAGGAGCAGGGGGTACAGAGGTGGGGCAGATGTGCAGAGGGGTGCAGAGGAGAAAGGAGGTACATTGGTGAAACACATAAGCAGGGGGTTACAGTGGTGCGGCAGAAGAGCAGGGGGAACAGAGGTGGCACAGATGTGCAGGAGGTACAGTGGTGGGGCAGATGAGAAAGGGGGAAACATTGGTGGGGCAGATGAACAGGGGGGTTACAGTGGTGGGACAGAAGAGCAGGGGAGTACAGTGGTGGGGCAGGTGAGCAGGGGGGGTACAGTGGTTGGGCAGATGAGCAGAGGGGTACAGTGGTGGCATAGAAGAGAAGGGGGTACCGTGGTGGGGCAGATTAGCAGGGCGGTACAATGGTGGGGCAGATGAGCAGGGGGGTACAGTGGTGGGGCAGATGTGCAGGGGGTTACAGTGGAGGGGCATATGTGCAGGGGGGGTACAGTGGTGGGACATATGAGCAGAGGGGTACAGTGGTGGGACAGTGATCGGAGGTGTGAAGGTGCATGATATGGGAATGATCTGAAGTGTGAAGTTGCAGGAATTGTGGCTGATCTGATGCGTGAGAGTGCAGGATGTTAATTTGTTACTACTACTTAGTTTACAGCATTTACTTTATCAAAAATACTTTTTTGTTATAAAATTGTCACGATAAGTTAATAATTATCTTCTACATCAATTAAATGACATGAAGACAATACTTATATTGTTTTTTTCGTTCCCCCTGTCAGGTTCAGTGCATACAACTGAAACAAATGGATCAATACAAATTAAATATAAAAAAAAACTGTACAAATAAAAAAGAAGGAAAGAGTGAGACTGCTTTATGTCTATTGATGAAGGCATTCCATAAAGATGGTAGCATTCTTGTTATTATGCTGCATATAGATGTTTTTGAAAGTAATACTAAACCAAAAATGTAATATATTGCAGCTTACCAACCATTAGATGTGGTGGCTGCATTAGTTTCCTTTTCTTTTTTTAGGCTTTCTTCTCTCTGTTTTCACCTGATGATCTGACCAGTAACACACCTTCTGTATTACAATGCCTACACTCTGGATGAAGGAGAAACATTGACATCTTATATCTTTGGACATCAGCATGTGTGTGTGTGTGTGTGTGTGTGTGTGGAGGGGGGGGGGGGGGGGGCTAGTATTAGATACACTAACAGATTTAGAGACACTAGAAAAAAAATAGAAATAGAAGTCATCTCCAGCTAACACTTTCTAAGCAGTTACAGCTTAATTTTTGTTTCCTTTTGGGATAATAGTTTTACGTTGTACATAAATAAAACAATTTATGAACCACCCCAACTGCAAATACTGTGGAGCAAAAGAAGGTGGATGTGACCACTGATTTAAGAGATGCAGCTGCCTAGGATCACAGAGATTCAGAGCACTTTTTAGCTGAACTTTTTCTAACAACATTGGCTGGTGAGTGGCTGTCCAAGTAGTGGAGGGACATCTGGATGTGGAATCTGCACTGAATTTTATGGCACACGCATGTTTTAGTAGGGGGGATAGTTTTTCTGACACTGCTTTACATACTTTGTGATCTGCTTTACAAGGTATAGGTTTTTGAGTATATCTGCATGCAAATACATGAAAACATGGCCTGCTAGTATCGTGTCATGTATTATTTTGTTGTCCCGTGATCTTTGATGTGAACACCATGAAGTAAGATGAGGAGCAGTTGATCTGCTTGGCTGAGAGGCAGTATCTTAAGATTATATGAACTCACATCACTTTTTTTGCTGAACCTTTTTTTTTTAAATTATTATTACACAGGATTTATATAGCGCCAACAGTTTATGCAGCACTTTACAACTTGAGGGTAGACAGTACAAATACAATACACTTTAATACAGTAGGAATCAGAGGGCCCTGCTCCTTAGAGTTTATAATCTAAGAGGGAAGGTCAAGAGATGCAAGAGGTAATAACTGTGGGGATGTGCTGATGTAGAAAGTAAATGTACAGTTGTTAAGTGGGGACCAGATAGGCATCTCTGAAGAGTTGCGTTTTCAGGGATCGTCTGAAAGTGGACAAAGTAGGAGAAAGTCAGACAGATTGGAGTAGAGCATGCCAGAGGATGGGAGAGGTAACAAGGGAATTAGAGAGCAAAAGGTCATGGGAGGAGCGAATAGAACGATTAGGTTGGTATTTTGAGACTAGGTTAGTGATGTAGCTGGGGGCCAGGTTGTTGATGGCTTTGTAAGTTATTGTTAGTATCTTGAATTTAATTTGTGGGTTGAGTGGCAGCCAATGGAGGGAATGGCAGAGGGGTATAGCAGATGCTGAGCGGTTTGTGAGGTGCATGAGCCTGGCAGCAGTGTTCATGATGGACCGAAGTGGGGATAGCCTATTTAGAGGTAAGCCAGTGAGGAGGGAGTTGCAGTAGTCGAGATAGCAGTAGTTTGGATAGCGACAAGATGTGGGGACAAAAGGTTAGTTCGGAGTCCAGGATTACACCTAGGACCTTGGCGTGGGGGACAAGTTGAAAGTTGAGCTGATATTGACAGAGAATATAGGGGAAGTAGCACCTGGGGGAGGAAATATCATGAGCTCGGTTTTGGATAGGTTGAGTTTGAGGAAGTGATGTGACATCCAGACTGATATGTCTGCTAGCAAGTTGGTGATGTGTGAGGAGACAGATGGAGAGAGCTGGGGGGTGGAGAGATAGATTTGGGTGTCATCAGTGTAGAGATGATATTGAAAGCCATGGGAGGCAATCAACTGACCCAGGGATGTGGTGTAGATTGAGAAAAGGAGAGGTCCAAGAACAGAACCTTGGGGAACCCCGATGGAGAAAAGAAGAGGAGAGGAGGAAGTAGAGTTGTAAGTGACACTGAAAGAGTGGTGGGATAGGTAGGATGAGAACCAGCAAAGAGTACAGTAACAGAGACCAAAGGAGTGGAGTTTTTTGAGGAGGAGGGTGTGGTCCACTGTCTCAAAGGCACCAGAGGGGTCCAGGAGAAGTAGTACAGAATAGTATCCATTGGTTTTAGCCGTTAGTAGCTCATTTGTGAGTTTAAGGAGAGCAGTTTCCATGGAGTGTTGAGGCCAAAATCTGGACTGAAGGGAATCAAGAAGTTTGTTCATGGTCAGATGGTCGCTCAGTCGGTTGTAGATGGGGCATAGGTTGTTAAGATTGGTGTGGTCCATTGAGGGCTTTTTAAGTATGGGGGTGATTAGCGCATGTTTTAGAGAGTGTGGGAAGATGCCACAAGAGAGGGAGAAGTTGAAAATGTGAGTTAGAGAGTGTAGTCTCTTTTCTAAAGAGAAACAACATTAGCTGGTGAGTGGCTGCCCAACTGAATTGGTGGAGGGACACTTGAATGTGGAATCTACACTGAATTTTATGGCACTTGCATGTTTTACTGAAGGGATAGTGTTTTGCACATCCCTTCAGTTATATATGTTTGTGAGTTTATCTGCTTTCTAATACACAAGTCTGGCCTAGTAGTATTATGCTATGCATTGTTTCATATTCCATGTCCTCTTGATATGAATGCTGTGGAGAAAAGAGGAGGAGGGGGAAGTGATTTCATAGCATGAGAGAAACATCTACACTTAGTAAAAGGAATTTAGAAAGCTTTTTTGCCGATATTTGGTTTACCAGTTCAGCTCTTGGGACCTACTACGTATGTACAAAGAGTGAACTGTTAATCACAAGGAGCCCGGGATCCACATCCATGAAAACAAATACATTCAATGAAGTCATGTAATCCAGGATGCCCTAAACTGTGTTTACATCCCCACAGCACTGAGGATCTATCATTTTGGGATTGCATTGTGTAAAACTCTAATGTCAGCGGGTCATTGTAAATTACATCTCTGGTCAGCACAGGTGATTTAACTCTTTTTGGAAATGGGTAATATGGAGTACACACTCATTTCCCTAGGGGAATATCTGGGTGGCCACTTACAATAAAGGGAGCTTGCAGATTCGGATAAACCCCCCAAATCTCCACATACTTTTTGGGGGCATGTGGGTATTTGGCTGTTGTCACTTTAACAAGAGGATAAGAGGCCTTGCAAGGAAGGCGAAGGATTAGCTTGCTGCTTCCTGCCATCCCTTTCCTGGTTCTGGTGTGAGAATCCTCCCATTCCCCCCTCCTAGCACAAATCTCCCCACCCTAAAAAAACACCCCTCCTAGCACACATCCTCTTTACCCTCAAATTTCCTATCCTAGCACAACCCCCCCCCCCCCCAATCCCTCCTCCTAGCATAAATCCTCCCACCAATTCCCCCACCTAGTACAAATCCTTCCAAAACCCCCTCCAAATTGCCCATCCCAGCACAAATCCTCTCTCCCCATCCAAATCTTCCCTCCTAGTACAAATCCCCCCAACCCCCATTCCTAAGAAAAATTCCCCCACCCCTTCTTAGCACAAATTTCCACCTCCATCACCCTTCTTAGCACAAAAATTCCCCCAGAGCCTCCCATTCCCATTCCCCCTCCTCCACAAACCACTTATCCCAAGCACAAATGATTGCCCCCCTTTATTGTGTATAGTTTCCTTCATTATGTAGAATTTCTCTGTAACCTCATTTCCTCCCCTCAGCCGGAACAAGGTGCGGGCTATGCTGTGCTATGCCCCCTTCTGTCAGATCAGCACTCCTCCATACATCAGATGACACAGAATTGCTCTTACATCGGACTGTACACAGTTTGATTAGATGACCCCTAACTCCTCCAAGGACTGCTCATCTCCCAACAGCAGGAAATGTGGGTAGGGGTACGGCTAATCAAACTGTGTATAGTCCAGGGTCTAGCAATCCTGTTTGCCGTATGGAGGAGTGCTGTTATCACAGAAGGGTGTAGTCAGAGCACAGCCTACACCTCCTCCTGGCTCTCTCTTCCCTGTCACTTCCCCTTTCCAGAATTACCCGACTCCAGGCTGCCCTCCACTTGTCCTGGCCCTGAGTGTGGAGATGGGGGGGAGGAACTGTACAAAATTCATGGGGAGGGCAGCCTGGGAAGTCCTAACTGAAATCTGGGGGGGGGGGCACAGCTCACCCCAGCACTCTCCTAGATCTGGTCATGCAACCGGTTTTGATGACTGGGCCAGTATCAATGCGTCACCCTGATTTCACAGGAAATCCAAAGCATGTATGACTTCTATAGGTGGGATTCATATATTCATTTTTTCTGTCTCTAGGAGGTTTTGTACAACCAGGATATGCCATTTATATCTGCACATAGCTCATAATGCAGACTATCTGATGAGGCACATGTTATGAACCTTAATGAACCACAACATAACTGTAAATCAGTCTATAAATTTGTGAACATTATACATTTTATTATATCGATATAAACAATTCAAATATTCAAAATGGTAGACACAGCAAAGTTACGCTCTTGAAATCTTTCAGTTTTTAGGTGTAATATTTTATTGTGATGAACATCATGGGAAAACAGATTTGTTATCATAGAAAATAAATAGGATATTTCTCACTGTGTTCTTAGCTTTTGATGACCTCAGTTCTATGAATAAGCCTCTTGTTCTTCAAAGGAACAAAACAAGTTCACTATTAGGATATTTTCTCACAATTTGTTTATATAAAGGACTATCCCATTTTCCAAAATCCAACTGGTCTTCTGTTAAACCTCTTGCAGCAATCTAAAACATTTTGTTCCATGTAATGTCATGAGAAACACACTTAAGAGTTCATCTGAAGTCCAAATAATGCAGACACTACATTTACTGTATTATCTTTAACATTAATAACAAAATTATTGGTATTGGATGAATTCAGACATATCATGTAAGTAATGTAATGTGAATCACGCTCATTTTCTGTCTTCAGGACAAAAGTGAGGGTCAGTCTTACCAGATGGGGGCACAGATAGTAAAAAAAAACTGACTCTAATGTCGCGTACACACACAAGCAGAATTTCCGTCCGAAAAATCTTGGATGGCTTTTCGGACAGAATTCCGCTCAAGCTTGCCTTGCATACACACGGTAACACAAAAGTTCTCTGACCTTTCGACCGTCAAGAACGTGGTGATGTACAACACTACGACGAGCCGAGAAAATTAAGTTCAATGCTTCTGGGCATGTGTCGAATTGTTTCCGAGCATGCGTGATTTTTTGCGCGTTCGAATTGCATACAGATGATCGCATTTTCGGTTAGGAACTTTTCCCGACCGAAAAATAGCGAACATGCTCTCAATCTTTTGCTGGCTTGAATGCAGTGAGCAAAAGACCGATGGAGCATACGCACGGTCCCACTTTCCGACAAAAAGTTCTCATCGGAGTTTTGCTGGCGGAATTTCCGATCGTGTGTACGCAACATTCGGCTATTTAACCCTGATGGCAGCAAGCATCACTGAGGGTGGCCTATATTACATGTTCAATTGTCCCTCCTACATTTCCCATGTGCCTATTTTTTGCAGATATACAAGAGGTGTTGCCCCCTTGCCAGAAACTGGCTCATACACTGTTTATGAGATCACAAAAACAGCGCTCAAATGGGACCATGAAAAGAGTTTAATTGTAAAACTGCTCTAATGTCAGAACAGAGAAGAACAGAAAACAGTTGTAAAAATTATAGGGTGAACCCAACATTTGAATATAAAAAGATTACAGCATAGCACCATACCGCCTCAGGTCCTGATGGCTGGGGATGTGTCAAGATGTTGCAATTCTTACACTTGGTTGCAGTGTACAGGGACAGGCTCCATGTGCAGGAAAAGCAGATGGTTTCAACCTGGTGTCATGGAGGGGGAGAGAGGAAAACACTCTCCTTGATGGTTATGAAAAAAGCCGCTGAGTGCAAAGAGGAGGATGGAAAAGACAGCAGTATGCTGTCCTATACTTTCTGAGCAGTCAGCGCTTGAAGTGTCCCACGTCTCACTCTGAGGGGGGAGGAAACATTCGACCTAATACCCGGAAGGAGACGGACATCACTGCTGGTCTGGAACGCAAGGCGGCTGGGCGCGCACTGCTGGGGTATCCAAGGCGACCGTGACTTACTAGTTTCGCGCGCATGCGCTTTGTCAAAGTCACGGGAGCCATAGCAGAAGCAAGTTTTAAAAGTAAAAGGGCGCCAAAAAACGGGGAAAGGAGAAAGGGATGTGAATAGCAACATCCGTTCATCACCTGTCAGCATTACCCATGTGATATAATTGTGAGACATAACGATACACACATTACTTACTACAAACACATTTAGGACATTTAAACTTTACAAAAAAATATATGATAAGATGGAATAATGGAATGAATTCTTTGATGGTAAATTATAAGATGAAAATAATAATCATATATAAAGAGATAAATTAGAAAATAAATAATAAAAAATAAAAAATAAAAATGAAACAAAAAATCTGATTAAAATGGAATCCATATCTATACACCTATGTGTATTTAACGCACATGTAAAAGTCAATACCTCTACTTAAGATAAATAGTCCGCGCTTAGGATAGGAGTAGAGGTATGCAGCCTCCCCTGAATGGACTCCCTAGGGAGCCAGTGATAAAGTAAAAGTAATGAAGGGATGGTGGCGCTCCCTAGTAAGAAAATGTGTACGTGACCACACTACCTAACACACTTAATAAGCTAAAAGTAATAATAAATAAATTGACAACAAAATGGTGTGTAAATATAAAAACCAATGGTGAAGTGATCCATAGATTAGCACTCCATAATAATCCAACCTGGGAACACTAAAACTACGTGTAATACCAGAAGGAAAGCTGATGGGGCTAATCACTTAGGTTGATGCAGGAAACTATGTGTGGTAAATTGGAATAGGGTGTATCCTCCTACTACCATCTCACACCATCCTAAATACAATCAATACATGTGATACATATAAGTGAATTATCTATACGTGATAACAGCAATAACCATAAATTAAAATAATTGAAAAAAATACATAACATGAGCCACATAAGGGGATGTGTGAACCCTGTGGTAAAAGATATACATAAGTATGTGTATATATACACGTGAAAAGTCCTCCCCGGGTTGGGTGCTCCAAAAGGTATACAAAAAAGAGAAAAGGGAAAATATATATACAAATGTTCAGTGATCAGTGACTTTAGTGACTTCGCTGTTGTAGATAAGGTGACTTCGTGCTGCCCATATGGTCCCACACTCACCGGAAACTACCACCCCTGCAGGGGTAAAAGGTATAAATGGAGATCCGTCAGTGGTCCCTCTCCCAGAAATGGATCGATATCCCACTCCTTCGTATCCACGGGGGCGGTCACAGGATCTAGTTACCAGCGTCAGCACTCCATTCTCCAGGAAATTCAGAAAAAAATGTCCCTCCATGGCAAAAATTAAAAAGAAAGATAGGGGACTCATAGCGCAAAATGTAAAAGCAAATTATACTTTATTAAAATAAAGCAAAAAAATGAGAAAACAAAAATAACGTTAAAAAAGTATAACAGAGTCCAGGCGGGCTAGTATAGGGCTTTAAAGCCTGGATGCCCTCTATTAAAGATAGTGCACAGTGGCCGCTTGCGTCCCAGCAGCGTTCCAGGCCTCCTGCGCTAAACGGAAGTGAGGTAAGTACGCCTTACGCACGTTTCGTCATGTGACTTTTAATAGAGGGCATCCAGGCTTTAAAGCCCTATACTAGCCCGCCGGGACTCTGTTATACTTTTTTTAACCTTATTTTTGTTTTACATTTTTTTGCTTTATTTTAATAAAGTATAATTTGCTTTTACATTTTGCGCTATGAGTCCCCTATCTTTCTTTTTAATTTTTGCCATGGAGGGACATTTTTTCTGAATTTCCTGGAGAATGGAGTGCTGACGCTGGTAACTAGATCCTGTGACCGCCCCCGTGGATACGAAGGAGTGGGATATCGATCCATTTCTGGGAGAGGGACCACTGACGGATCTCCATTTATACCTTTTACCCCTGCAGGGGTGGTAGTTTCCGGTGAGTGTGGGACCATATGGGCAGCACGAAGTCACCTTATCTACAACAGCGAAGTCACTAAAGTCACTGATCACTGAACATTTGTATATATATTTTCCCTTTTCTCTTTTTTGTATACCTTTTGGAGCACCCAACCCGGGGAGGACTTTTCACGTGTATATATACACATACTTATGTATATCTTTTACCACAGGGTTCACACATCCCCTTATGTGGCTCATGTTATGTATTTTTTTCAATTATTTTAATTTATGGTTATTGCTGTTATCACGTATAGATAATTCACTTATATGTATCATATGTATTGATTGTATTTAGGATGGTGTGAGATGGTAGTAGGAGGATACACCCTATTCCAATTTACCACACATAGTTTCCTGCATCAACCTAAGTGATTAGCCCCATCAGCTTTCCTTCTGGTATTACACTTAGTTTTAGTGTTCCCAGGTTGGATTATTATGGAGTGCTAATCTATGGATCACTTCACCATTGGTTTTTATATTTACACACCATTTTGTTGTCAATTTATTTATTATTACTTTTAGCTTATTAAGTGTGTTAGGTAGTGTGGTCACGTACACATTTTCTTACTAGGGAGCGCCACCATCCCTTCATTACTTTTACAATACCTCTACTTAGATCACGTGCACATGTACATGTCAATATCTATGTTTCGATCGCGTGCACACTTAGACAACAATAGAATTACTTGTATAAAATAATACAATAAAAATATGTACATAGATGATTAAAAACATATAAGACAAGACGTTGTCTTTTAGAAGAGCAAGCATTTAAAAAAAAAAAAACACATTATTAATGGAGCGATTAAAAGAAACATTATTAGAAAGGCAATTAAAAAGGAGACTTGTACGGTTAGTAATACAACATACTAAAAATTACCATTTTCACATGATGCTCAAGACATCGATTTCCTCATTCATTCCTTCAGGTGCAAGGGACCCCAAACGGTATATCCAGAAGGTTTCCCTTTGACATAATCGGGAAAACCTTTCATTATCTGTGAGGGTCTCCTTGGGTATGACCTCTATAGCACGCACCTCCATCAGGCTAAAATCTTTGTTGTGAACTTGACAGAAATGACGCGGAACGCTGTGTTTAACACATCCCTTCTTTGTCAATCTCCGGTGTTCACCTACCCTGATACGCAAGGTGCGGATAGTGCGTCCTACGTATAGCATGCCGCAAGGGCACCGTAATACATACACTACAAACTCAGTAGAGCAAGTGATGAATTGTTTAATTTTAAAACTTTCACCTTTCTTGGTGGTTATTTGCGAGCTCCCATGGGGAATGGATTGGCAGGTAAGGCATCCCCTCTTATGGCATTGGAAAATACCCAGCCTATCCTCAAAATGAATACTGATGGTATCATCTGTTGGAATTTTGGGTTTTGTGATTTTACTAGGGGCGATAATATTTTTAACTGTACATGATCGCCTAAACGTCACCTGTGGTTTGGGGGGAAGGACCGGGGCCAGAATGTGATCAAGTTTCAAAATCTCATAGTGTTTACAGATAATTTTTGAGATTGATCTGAATTTAGTGTTGAAATTTGAGACAAACCTCGCTGAGTGGGCCATCTCATCGGGGTGCTTTTTAGATCTACCGAGAGGTAGCGTCTCATTTGAAAGGAGAGCCTTGGAAATTAAATCCTTGGGGTACCCTTTTTTAACGAGCTTTTTCTCCATTACCCTTCCCTGTGTTTTGTATTCCTCCAGTTTGGTACAATTTCTACGTAATCTATGAAACTGACCATTTGGGATGTTCTTTATCCATGTTGGGTGATGACAACTATCAAAATGAAGATAGGAATTCCCAGCTGTTGGTTTGGTATGGTTCCTCGTGATTATAACCTTGTTCTCGTGAGATAGAACCAGATCCAGGAAAACAAATTCCTTCTGGCTGACTTCATGGGTAAACGCCAAACCAAAAGTATTGTCATTACAGTATTCCGCTAAAGAAAAGAAAAGGTCTTTGTCCCCACTCCAAATAATTAAAATATCATCAATATATCGTCAATAAAAGACGATATATTGAGAGAATGGATTGTTTGACCATATTTTATGGTTCTCCCAGTAGCCCATTGTAAGATTTGCATACCCTGGGGCAAAATTAGCTCCCATTGCAGTCCCTTTCTGCTGCAAATAGAAACAATCTAAAAAGGTAAAATAATTATGGTGAAGGCAAAAATCTATACTGTCAGACAAGAACGCTGATTGGTTGGAATTCATGTCGTCATTTTTACTGAGAAAATACTGTACGGCTGCAATGCCTACCTCATGGGGTATTGAGGTATATAGTGACGATACATCCAATGAGGCCCAAAAGTAATTATCTTGCCACAAATATTCTTTCAGAGTGTCAATAACATGACTGGAATCTTTAATGTATGATGGTAACTGGATGACCATAGGCTGTAGTAGATGATCTATATACATTGATAGACCACTTATGAAACTATTGGTACTCGCAACAATCGGTCTACTCGGGGGGTCTATAAGTGATTTGTGCACCTTCGGAAGGTGATAAAAATAGGGGGTGCTGCAGACCTTGGGCAATAGAAAACTTTTTTCTTTAATGTTAAGAACACCCTCCTTATAAGCTCTTTCAACCAAGTTGAATAACTCTAGTTGGAAAGTGGGTAGTGGATCAAAATGAAGTTTTAAGTAGGTGTTACTGTCTGCTAGCAAACGTTCAGCCTCCCGAAGATAGTCCTGTCTGTTCTGAATGACTAAACTGCCCCCTTTATCAGCCTGTTTTACAATAATATCCCTGTTGTCGGTAAGATTTTTAAGGGCCTTCCATTCATTGATATTCAAATTATGGACCTTGTTCTTTACTGGAATATCACACAATTCAATAAAATCTTTATATACAGCCTGATAGAAGGTTTCAATATGCGGACCTTTAGAATTAGTGGGGTTGAAAACAGACTGGGGTTTAAACCCTGTATGTATGATATCTGGTTCCTGAAAGGGATATTGAGTATCACTATCAATGTTGCTTTCAGCCCATAGGTCCTCAAGTACCTTGAGTATATGTTCATGACAGAAACTAAATTCACTATCCTTGGTTTCTGTTTTTGACTGATTGAAAGAGTTTATTTTTGCATAGTGTCTTTTCAAAGTTAATAGACGAATGAATTTATTAAGATCTTTAAACAGGCCGAAAAGTGCACTTCAAATTGCACTGAAAGAGCACTTGGAACTGGAAGTGCAGTCGCTGTAGATCCGAGGGGGACATGCAAGGAAATATATGCATTGTGTCCATAACCAGGGCCAGATTAAGAACATCATGGGCCTGGTGCTGAGGATTTTGGTGGGGCCTTTTATAAACAATAAATTAATAAATAAAAATGCAAACAATTTTTTGTTATAACTAATTAAATTAAAGAGAGAGGGAGTATGAGAGAGGGAGGATGAGAGAGAGAGAGGGAGGATGAGAGAGAGAGAGGGAGGATGAGAGAGAGAGAGAGAGAGAGAGAGAGAGGGAGGATGAGAGAGAGAGAGGGAGGATGAGAGAGAGAGAGAGAGAGAGGGAGGATGAGAGAGAGAGAGGGAGGATGAGAGAGGGAGGATGAGAGAGGGAGGATGAGAGAGGGAGGGAGAGAGGGAGAGAGGGAGAGAGGGAGGTGTAAGGGAACGAGGATGAGAGAGAAAGGGGGGGTGAGAGAAAGAGGATGCACATGAACATGTGTGGGAATAACATCAACGTAGCCCAGCCAAGGCAAGTGACCGAAGGCACAGAACCCAGAAGGAAGACCGGGTGAAGATGGAAGCGCCCGGGCCGGATTGATCACAGCACAGCACTGGAGGGCTCAGTCTGACAATTTAAGTGTACCCTAATGTGCTAATATGCTGTGAATACTTGTACATTATGGCATAACCTACCTAAGGGCCTCTAAAAAATAGTAATGTTAGAAAAGTTTACTACCGCTTTAATATCTTTGGAACCCAGGAGCCTCTCATGGGGCCCTCTACTGACCCGCATAGTTGCCAACATTTCAAAAATATTTTCAGGGACACTTTTTTACAAGTGCTATATTTAGAGTAGCTGACATCCCCTCTGTTCATCTATACATCACAATAGTAATTACAAAATTAAATAAGTACTAATAATGGGGCAGAACAAATATGAGGACAGAGATTTCCTTTAGTTGAACTAACAAAAGTGTGCCCATTATAGAGCTGGTAACATTGAGCATATTCAGTATAATTTTAAAGAACTGTTTTTGTGGGTAAGAGGCATAGAGGAGGAGAATGGATGGTATAAAAGTGGGAAGTATGTGCAGGTGAGGGAGAGGAATGTGGAGGGTCTAACAGTGGGCACTATGTACATGAAAGGAGTGCGGAGGGTATGACAGAAGGCACTATGTACAGGACAGAAGTGTGGAGAGTATGACAGTGGGCACTATGTATAGGAGAGGAGGATGAAGGAATCTGGGAAGGAAACATTTAAAAGTTTGTGGAAGGATGTTTAGGGACTGTGTAGTGGTTAAGCGGGCCATACATGGATTGAAATTACACCAATTAAGCAGAGACCAGCCATAGTCGATCTATGTATGGGCTACCTGGTTTTACACAAGTCAACCTATTAACCGACTTGAGTACAACCAGCCTGTCAGGTTTTCCCCAAAACAATCAGTGCTATAGTTAGCAATACTGATCATCGTATTCACTGGCAGAACACAATAACACTGTGGGAGTGATTCCCCCATTCACAGGTCAGCAGGTGAGAAGGTGTGTGGGGAAAGGCTGGGGAGAGATACTAGTCAGTGGCTGGGTAGGCACTGGTTAGTATCAGAGCCAGATACACACAGGTTACATATGCCACGATCGTTAGAGTGAGAGCAATAATTCTAGCCTTAGACCTCCTCTGTAACTCTAAACACGTAACCTGTAAAAAAATTTAAAGCATAGCTTAGTACACAAGAAAAATCATGCTAACTTTAGTGTTTTTTTTTATGAATGAAACAGTTTCTTTCCAAAAAAAACTTTGAAAAATTGCTGCGCAAATATCGTGTAACATAAAAAGTTGCAAAGACCACAATTTTATTCCATAGGGTGTCTGCTAAAACTATATATATAATGCTTGAGGCTTCTGAGTAATTTTCTATCAAAAACAAATGATGATTTTTACATGTAGGAGAGAAGTGTCAGAATTGGCCTGGGTAGCAAGGGGTTAATTATCATAAGTAATATACAAATAATTATTATAAGCACTGTGAGTTCATCCTCTCAGTCTGCTGCAGAGTGTTCCAGCTTGTATTTATACTGACCGCTCTGTATGTAGCTTCTGATCGACTGCGCAAGCAGCCCCATATCTCCGGAACCATAGATGATAGCAGCCCCATATTAACCAGTGCTGAAGTAGGTCTTTAGCTACATACCCCCCAAATGTGGGGTCTCTGTATCTCCTGATCGCTGAGCTACAACCCTCGAAGTCTATCTTTTTTTTTTTTTTTTTTACATTTTTTTTTTTTTTTTTGGGGGGGGCAAATGGGCCTATCTTGAGAAGGGGGCCTGGAGCTGCAGCTCCAATAGCCCCTATGTTAATCCGGCCCTGTCCATAACCATATGGTGTATTCAAAACCCTTGTGCAAAATTGTAATAGAACAATAAAGAGAGAAAAAAAAGACAAATAAAATCAAATCAAACTAAAAGATCATAAAGAGAAAGTACATGACCAAAAAAAAAAAAAAATAATAATTTCGGCAAGCAGCGTAACATTTAACATGAAAAAGTATATCATATTTGGTGAACAATAGCTTCTTTGATCTAAAGAAAAACGAAACCACAAAGTTACAACAACTCAGAGAAATATAATGTATGTTAGAATGTATCCGCATGTAACATGGCCAATCCCATCACTCGAGGAGACCTCAATACGATGACCAAGTCATCCACTTATTATGGAATATATGAAGTGGGGGTTATTTACGAAAGACAAATCCACTTTGCACAACAATTGCAAACTACAAGTGCAAAGTGCACTTGAAATTGCACTGAAAGAGCACTTGGAAGTGCAGTCGCTGTAGATCTGAGGGGGACATGCAAGGAAAATAAAAAACAGCATTTTAGCTTGCACATGATTGGATAATAATAATGAGATTCCCCTCATTTCAGATCTACCCCTCAGATTTACAGCGACTGCACTTCCAAATGCACTTTCAGTGCAATTTTCAAGTGCACTTTGCACTTGTAGTTTGCACTTGTAGTGCAAAGTGGATTTGCATTTCGTAAATAACCCCATTGTGTCCATAACCATATGGTGTATTCTCTCCATAAGTTTTATCGCCTCCATTCTTTGTACCACCTGCAACCAGGGGACTGAGGGGGGTGGCCAATTTAGGACTATAGCCCAATGAACTGCACTAAACAGAGTATGAGCCAGTTTCTGGCAAGGGGGCAACACCTCTTGTATATCTGCAAAAAATAGGCACATGGGAAATGTAGGAGGGACAATTGAACATGTAATATAGGCCACCCTCAGTGATGCTTGCTGCCATCAGGGTTAAATAGCCGAATGTTGCGTACACACGATCGGAAATGCCGCCAGCAAAACTCAGATGAGAGCTTTTTGTCGGAAAGTGGGACCGTGCGTATGCTCCATCGGTCTTTTGCTCGTGGAATTCAAGCCAGCAAAAGATTGAGAGCATGTTCGCTATTTTTCGGTCGGGAAAAGTTCCTAACCGAAAATGCGATCATCTGTATGCAATTCGAACGCGCAAAAAATCACGCATGCTCGGAAACAATTCGACACATGCCCAGAAGCATTGAACTTAATTTTCTCGGCTCGTCGTAGTGTTGTACATCCCCACGTTCTTGATGGTCGAAAGTTCAGAGAACTTTTGTGTTACCGTGTGTATGCAAGGCAAGCTTGGGCGGAATTCTGTCCGAAAAGCCATCCAAGATTTTTCGGACGGAAATTCTGCTTGTGTGTGTACGCGACATTAGAGTCAGTTTTTTTTTACTATCTGTGCCCCCATCTGGTAAGACTGACCCTCACTTTTGTCCTGAAGACAGAAAATGAGCGTGATTCACATTACATTACTTACATGATATGTCTGAAATCATCCAATACCAATACTTTTGTTATTAATGTTAAAGATAATACAGTAAATGTAGTGTCTGCATTATTTGGACTTCAGATGAACTCTTAAGTGTGTTTCTCATGACATTACATGGAACAAAATGTTTTAGATTGCTGCAAGAGGTTTAACAGAAGACCAGTTGGATTTTGGAAAATGGGATAGTCCTTTATATAAACAAATTGTGAAAAAATATCCTAATAGTGAACTTGTTTTGTTCCTTTGAAGAACAAGAGGCTTATTCATAGAACTGAGGTCATCAAAAGCTAAGAACACAGTGAGAAATATCCTATTTATTTTCTATCATAACAAATCTGTTTTCCCATGATGTTCATCACAATAAAATATTACACCTAAAAACTGAAAGATGTCAAGAGCGTAACTTTGCTGTGTCTACCATTTTGAATTTTTGAATTGTTTATATCGATGTAATAAAATGTATAATGTTCACAAATTTATAGACTGATTTACAGTTATGTTGTGGTTCATTAAGGTTCATAACATGTGCCTCATCAGATAGTCTGCATTATGAGCTATGTGCAGATATATATGGCATATCCTGGTTGTACAAAACCTCCTAGAGACAGAAAAAATTAATATATGAATCCCACCTATAGAAGTCATACATGCTTTGGATTTCCTGTGAAATCAGGGTGACGCATTGATACTGGCCCAGTCATCAAAACCGGTTGCATGACCAGATCTAGGAGAGTGCTGGGGTGAGCTGTGCCCCCCCCCCCCCAGATTTCAGTTGGGACTTCCCAGGCTGCCCTCCCCATGAATTTTGTACAGTTCCTCCCCCCCATCTCCACACTCAGGGCCAGGACAAGTGGAGGGCAGCCTGGAGTCGGGTAATTCTGGAAAGGGGAAGTGACAGGGAAGAGAGAGCCAGGAGGAGGTGTAGGCTGTGCTCTGACTACACCCTTCTGTGATAACAGCACTCCTCCATACGGCAAACAGGATTGCTAGACCCTGGACTATACACAGTTTGATTAGCCGTACCCCTACCCACATTTCCTGCTGTTGGGAGATGAGCAGTCCTTGGAGGAGTTAGGGGTCATCTAATCAAACTGTGTACAGTCCGATGTAAGAGCAATTCTGTGTCATCTGATGTATGGAGGAGTGCTGATCTGACAGAAGGGGGCATAGCACAGCATAGCCCGCACCTTGTTCCAGCTGAGGGGAGGAAATGAGGTTACAGAGAAATTCTACATAATGAAGGAAACTATACACAATAAAGGGGGGCAATCATTTGTGCTTGGGATAAGTGGTTTGTGGAGGAGGGGGGATGGGAATGGGAGGCATGGGGGAATTTTTGTGCTAAGAAGGGTGATGGAGGTGGGAATTTGTGCTAAGAAGGGGTGGGGGAATTTTTCTTAGGAATGGGGGTTGGGGGGATTTGTACTAGGAGGGAAGATTTGGATGGGGAGAGAGGATTTGTGCTGGGATGGGCAATTTGGAGGGGTTTTTGGAAGGATTTGTACTAGGTGGGGGAATTGGTGGGAGGATTTATGCTAGGATGAGGGATTGGGGGGGGGGGGGTTTGTGCTAGGATAGGAAATTTGAGGGTAAAGAGGATGCGTGCTAGGAGGGGTGTTTTTTTAGGGTGGGGAGATTTGTGCTAGGAGGGGGGAATGGGAGGATTCTCACACCAGAACCAGGAAAGGGAGGGCAGGAAGCAGCAAGCTAATCCTTCGCCTTCCTTGCAAGGCCTCTTATCCTCTTGTTAAAGTGACAACAGCCAAATACCCACATGCCCCCAAAAAGTATGTGGAGGTTTGGGGGGTTTATCCGAATCTGCAAGCTCCCTTTATTGTAAGTGGCCACCCAGATATTCCCCTAGGGAAATGAGTGTGTACTCCATATTACCCATTTCCAAAAAGAGTTAAATCACCTGTGCTGACCAGAGATGTAATTTACAATGACCCGCTGACATTAGAGTTTTACACAATGCAATCCCAAAATGATAGATCCTCAGTGCTGTGGGGATGTTAACACAGTTCAGGGCATCCTGGATTACATGACTTCATTGAATGTATTTGTTTTCATGGATGTGGATCCCGGGCTCCTTGTGATTAACAGTTCACTCTTTGTACATACGTAGTACGTCCCAAGAGCTGAACTGGTAAACCAAATATCGGCAAAAAAGCTTTCTAAATTCCTTTTACTAAGTGTAGATGTTTCTCTCATGCTATGAAATCACTTCCTCCTCCTCCTCTTTTCTCCACAGCATTCATATCAAGAGGACATGGAATATGAAACAATGCATAGCATAATACTACTAGGCCAGACTTGTGTATTAGAAAGCAGATAAACTCACAATCATATATAACTGAAGGGGTTTGCAAAACACTATCCCTTCAGTAAAACATGCAAGTGCCATAAAATTCAGTGTAGATTCCACATCCAAGTGTCCCTCCACCAATTCAGTTGGGCAGCCACTCACCAGCTAATGTTGTTTCTCTTTAGAAAAGAGACTACACTCTCTAACTCACATTTTCAACTTCTCCCTCTCTTGTGGCATCTTCCCAAACTCTCCAAAACATGCGCTAATCACCCCCATACTTAAAAAGCCCTCAATGGACCACACCAATCTTAACAACCTATGCCCCATCTACAACCGACTGAGCGACCATCTGACCATGGACAAACTTCTTGATTCCCTTCAGTCCAGATTTTGGCCTCAACACTCCATGGAAACTGCTCTCCTTAAACTCACAAATGAGCTACTAACGGCTAAAACCAATGGACACTATTCTGTACTACTTCTCCTGGACCTCTCTGGTGCCTTTGAGACAGTGGACCACACCCTCCTCCTCAAAAAACTCCACTCCTTTGGTCTCTGTTACTGTACTCTTTGCTGGTTCTCATCCTACCTATCCCACCACTCTTTCAGTGTCACTTACAACTCTACTTCCTCCTCTCCTCTTCTTTTCTCCATCGGGGTTCCCCAAGGTTCTGTTCTTGGACCTCTCCTTTTCTCAATCTACACCACATCCCTGGGTCAGTTGATTGCCTCCCATGGCTTTCAATATCATCTCTACACTGATGACACCCAAATCTATCTCTCCACCCCCCAGCTCTCTCCATCTGTCTCCTCACACATCACCAACTTGCTAGCAGACATATCAGCCTGGATGTCACATCACTTCCTCAAACTCAACCTATCCAAAACCGAGCTCATGATATTTCCTCCCCCAGGTGCTACTTCCCCTATATTCTCTGTCAATATCAGCTCAACTTTCAACTTTCAACCAAGGTCCTAGGTGTAATCCTGGACTCCGAACTAACCTTTTGTCCCCACATCTTGTCGCTATCCAAACTACTGCTATCTCGACTACTGCAACTCCCTCCTCACTGGCTTACCTCTAAATAGGCTATCCCCACTTCGGTCCATCATGAACACTGCTGCCAGGCTCATGCACCTCACAAACCGCTCAGCATCTGCTATACCCCTCTGCCATTCCCTCCATTGGCTGCCACTCATCCCACAAATTAAATTCAAGATACTAACAATAACTTACAAAGCCATCAACAACCTGGCCCCAGCTACATCACTAACCTAGTCTCAAAATACCAACCTAATCATTCTATTCGCTCCTCCCATGACCTTTTGCTCTCTAATTCCCTTGTTACCTCTCCCATCCTCTGGCATGCTCTACTCCAATCTGTCTGACTTTCTCCTACTTTGTCCACTTTCAGACGATCCCTGAAAATGCAACTCTTCAGAGATGCCTATCTGGTCCCCACTTAACAACTGTACATTTACTTTCTACATCAGCACATCCCCCACAGTTATTACCTCTTGCATCTCTTGACCTTCCCTCTTAGATTATAAACTCTAAGGAGCAGGGCCCTCTGATTCCTACTGTATTAAAGTGTATTGTATTTGTACTGTCTACCCTCAAGTTGTAAAGTGCTGCATAAACTGTTGGCGCTATATAAATCCCGTGTAATAATAATAAAAAAAAAAAAAGGTTCAGCAAAAAAAGTGATGTGAGTTCATATAATCTTAAGATACTGCCTCTCAGCCAAGCAGATCAACTCCTCCTCATCTTACTTCACGGTGTTCACATCAAAGATCACGGGACAACAAAATAATACATGACATGATACTAGCAGGCCATGTTTTCATGTATTTGCATGCAGATATACTCAAAAACCTATACCTTGTAAAGCAGATCACAAAGTATGTAAAGCAGTGTCAGAAAAACTATCCCCCCTACTAAAACATGCGTGTGCCATAAAATTCAGTGCAGATTCCACATCCAGATGTCCCTCCACTACTTGGACAGCCACTCACCAGCCAATGTTGTTAGAAAAAGTTCAGCTAAAAAGTGCTCTGAATCTCTGTGATCCTAGGCAGCTGCATCTCTTAAATCAGTGGTCACATCCACCTTCTTTTGCTCCACAGTATTTGCAGTTGGGGTGGTTCATAAATTGTTTTATTTATGTACAACGTAAAACTATTATCCCAAAAGGAAACAAAAATTAAGCTGTAACTGCTTAGAAAGTGTTAGCTGGAGATGACTTCTATTTTTTTCTAGTGTCTCTAAATCTGTTAGTGTATCTAATACTAGCCCTCCCCCCCCCTCCACACACACACACACACACATGCTGATGTCCAAAGATATAAGATGTCAATGTTTCTCCTTCATCCAGAGTGTAGGCATTGTAATACAGAAGGTGTGTTACTGGTCAGATCATCAGGTGAAAACAGAGAGAAGAAAGCCTAAAAAAAGAAAAGGAAACTAATGCAGCCACCACATCTAATGGTTGGTAAGCTGCAATATATTACATTTTTGGTTTAGTATTACTTTCAAAAACATCTATATGCAGCGTAATAACAAGAATGCTACTATCTTTATGGAATGCCTTCATCAATAGACATAAAGCAGTCTCACTCTTTCCTTCTTTTTTATTTGTACAGTTTTTTTTTATATTTAATTTGTATTGATCCACTTGTTTCAGTTATATGCACTGAACCTGACAGAGGGGGAACAAAAAAAACAATGTGAGTATTGTCTTCATGTCATTTAATTGATGTAGAAGATAATTATTAACTTATCGTGACGATTTTATAACAAAAAAATGTCAACTTCACACTCTCAATCACAAAAAAGGATTTTTGATAAAGTAAATGCTGTAAACTACTTAAGTAGTAGTAACAAATTGATATCCTGCACTCTCACGCCTCAGATCAGCCCCAATTCCTGCAACTCAACACTTCAGATCATTCCCATATCATGCACCTTCACACCTCCGATCACTGTCCCACCACTGTACCCCTCTGCTCATATGTCCCACCACTGTACCCCCCCTGCACATATGCCCCTCCACTGTAACCCCCTGCACATCTGCCCCACCACTGTACCCCCCTGCTCATCTGCCCCACCATTGTACCCCCCCGTCTTATCTGCCCCACCACGGTACCCCCCTGCTCTTCTATGCCACCACTGTACCCCTCTGCTCATCTGCCCAACCACTGTACCCCCCCTGCTCACCTGCCCCACCACTGTACCCCCCCCCCCTGCTCTTCTGTCCCACCACTGTAACCCCCCTGATCATCTGCCCCACCAATGTTCCCCCTTTCTCACCTGCCCCACCACTGTACCTCCCTGCACATGTGCTCCACCACCGTACCCCCATGCTCCTCTGTCTCACTGCTGAACCATCTTGTCTTCTGTCCTAACACTGAACTTATCTGCTCATTTGCCCCACCACTGTAACCCCCTTTCTCATCTGCCCCACCACTGTACCTCCTGCACATCTGTGCCACCTCTGTTCCCCCTGCCACACCACTGTAACCCCCTGCTCATGTGTTTCACCAATGTACCTCCTTTCTCCTCTGCACCCCTCTGCACATCTGCCCCACCTCTGTACCCCCCTGCTCCCCCCCCCCCCGCTGTAACCCCCTGCTCATCTGTCCCACCAATGTACCTTCTTTCTCCTCTGCCCCGCCACTGTACCCCCTGTACATCTGCCCCACCTCTGTACCCCCTGCTCTTCTCCTCAACCACTGTAACCCCCTGCTCATCTGTCCCACCATTGCACCTCCTTTCAGATCTGCCCCACCGCTTTATCCCCCTGCTCTTCTGTCCCAGCGCTGAACCCTTTCTCATCTGCCCCAACACTGAACCCCCGCTCATCTGTCCCACCACTGTAACCCCCTGCTCATCTGCCCCATCACTGTAACCCCTTGCTCATCTGTCCCACCAATACACCTCCTTTCACATCTGCCCCACTGCTCTACCCCCTGCTCTTCTGTCCCACCGCTGAACCCCTTTCTCATCTGCCCAACATTAAACCCCCCTGCTCATCTTTCCCACCACTGTAACCCCCTTGTCATCTGGCCCAACACTAAACCCCCACTCATCTGTCCCACCACAGTAACCACCTGAACATCTGCCCCACCGCTGTACCCCCTTGCTCTTCTATCCCACCACTGTAACCCCCCTGTTCATCTGCCCCACCACTGCAACCCCCCTGCTCATCTGCCCAATCAATGTACCCCCTTTCTCATCTGTCCCATCACTGTACCTCCCTGCACATCTGCTCCACCACCGTATCCCTATGCTCTTCTGTCTCACTACCGAATAACCTTCTCATCTTTCCTAACACTGTAACCCATCTGCTCATCTGCCCCACCACTGTAACCCGCTTTCTCATCTGCCCCACCAATGTACCTCCTTTCACATCTGCCCCACGCTTTTCTGTCCCACCACTGCTCAATAAAAAAAAAATTCTGCTAAAAAAAAACACTAAAACTAAAACAAAAACCCCAACAAAACACTAAACCAAAAAAAATAAATAAATAAACGAATAACCCCTTCTCATCTTTCCTAACACTGTAACCCATCTGCTCATCTGCCCCACCACTGTAACCCGCTTTCTCATCTGCCCCACCAATGTACCTCCCTGCACATCTGCTCCACCACCGTATCCCTACATCTGCCCCACTGCTTTTCTGTCTTTCTCATCTGTCCCACCACTGAACCCCCTTCTCATCTGCCCCCAACACTGAACCCCTCTGCTCATCTGTCCCACTACTGTAACCCCCTTCGCATCTGGCCCAACACTGAATGCCCTGCTCATCTGCCCTATCACTGTAGCCCACTGCTTTTCTGTCCCACTGCTGAACCCCTTATATCTTCCACCGCTGTACCTCCCTGCACATCTGCCCCACCAATGTACCCTCCCCTCCTGCTCTTCTGCCCCACCTCTGAACTCCACCTGCTCATTTTTCCCACCGCTGTACTCTCCTGCTCATCTGCTCCACCTATGGACCCTCTTCTCATCTACGATATGTGTGAAATTGCAGAGTGGTGAAAGGAAGCAGAGATGAGACACATCTACCTGTCCTGGCACACTCATCCTGCTGAACCACCTCTGGCATCCAGCCCACGTGTTTGTATGTGATGCATGTTGATGTATGTGATGTCACATACAAGCATCTGGAATGCATGCGCAATGATGATGTCATAAACCGTATGTGACCAGAACTGTGTGACTGCAACAGAGTAAACCAACCAAGAAGATGAGAGATAAATGCGTTTATTAAAGATAAATATATACAACGTGAACACACACCACAAATAGTAAACAGAGTAAGACAACCAAACAACAGTGACACAGACAAACCAATATATCTAACCAGGGGGATACCAGAATCGTAGTCAAGCCAGGCCGGGGTCATAAACGGGAGGTCAGCAGATAAAGGGGGAAAAGGAGAAGGGAGAAAAGGGATCAGGTGTGGGACAAGGTTCCAGGGATGCAGGGATGCAGGGACAGGCAGGATCAGGTTTCCGGGATCAAGGTATTAAGGTTTCAAGGTAACAGGCTACGGATCAGGGCTCAGGGACAAAACCAAGGCAAAGATGTAAGGGCTTGCCTGGTCTTTATAGTCCTGTGATTGGCCTCAGGTGATACCTGATTGCAGGAGGTGCTGTCTACCCCACGCTGCCAGGATCCATCCGCTGGTGGATGCCAGTACTGCAGCCCAACGATGACATAGCAGCAGGGAAGAGTTCTCCTGACAGTTCCACAATGCCAGGAGACACCTGCTGGTGGACCGCAGTACTGCATGCCGAAAGACAGGTATTACCAGCGGATGGGACGTTTCCTGACAGTACCCCCCCTCAAAGGAGTGACCAGTCTCCAACTGGTTGTAATTGTTCAAAGTCTAAGGCATCAAGCTGGACAATGGGTAAGAGTACTTCAGGCTGGGCATCAGGCACTTCCGGGCAGACAGCGGGCTCTGGGTTCTTAAGCTGGACGGCAGGCACCTTCAACTGGGCAACAGGCACATCAAGCGGGGCAGCCGGCATAGGTACATCAAACTGGGCAGCAGGTGCATCAAGCGGGGCAGCAGGCACATCACGTGGGGCAGCAGGCACGGGCACTTTAGGCTGGGCAGCAGGCACATCAAGCTGGGCAGCAGGCACATCAAGCTGGGCAGCAGGCACGGACACATCAAGCTGGGCAGCAGGCACGGACACATCAAGCTGGGCAGCAGGTACATCAAGCTGGGCAGCAGGCACGGGCACATTAAGCTGGGCAGCAGGCACATCAAGCTGGGCAGCAGGCACATCAAGCTGGGCAGCAGGCACGGGTACATCAACCTGGGCAGCAGGCACATCAAGCTGGGCAGCAGGCACGGGCACTTTAGGCTGGGCAGCAGGCACGGGCACATCAAGCTGGGCAGCAGGCTTATCAAGCTGGGCAGCAGGCACGGGCACTTTAGGCTGGGCAGCAGACAGGGACACATCGGGCTGGGCAGCAGACAGGGATACATCGGGCTGGGCAGCAGACAGGGACACATCGGGCTGGGCAGCAGACAGGAACACATCGGGCTGGGCAGCAGACAGGAACACATCGGGCTGGGCAGCAGACAGGAACACATCTGGCTGGGCAGCAGACAGAACCACCTCGGGCTGGGCAGCAGACAGGAACACCTCGGGCTGGGCAGCAGACAGGAACACCTCGGGCTGGGCAGCAGACAGGAACACCTTGGGCTGGGCAGCTGGCACATCAGACTGGGAAGCTGGCCGCGGGTCATCAGACTGGGAAGCTGGTAGCGGGTCATCAGACTGGGAAGCTGGCAGCGGGTCATCAGACTGGATAGCCGGGACATCAGACTGGAAAGCCGGGACATCAGACTGGAAAGCCGGACATCAGACTGGAAAGCCAGGTCATCAGACTGGATGGCTGGGACATCAGACTGAAAGGCAGGCGCCGGGACATCAGACTGGAAGGCAGGCGCCGGGACATCAGACTGGAAGGCAGGCGCCGGGACATCAGACTGGAAGGCAGGCGCCGGGACATCAGACTGGAAGGCAGGCGCCGGGACATCAGACTGGAAGGCAGGCGCCGGGACATCAGACTGGAAGGCTGGAATATCAGGCCGGAAGGCCGGCAGTGGGACATCGGACTGGAGGGCTGGGACATCAGGCTGGACGGCAGGCCACGAGACATCAGACTGGAAGGCTGGGACGTCAGGCTGGAAGGCCGACACCGGAACATCAGACTGGAAGGTTGGGACGTCAGACTGGGGGGCTAGGACATCAGACTGGAAGGCTGGAACACCAGGCTGGAAGGCTGGCAGCGGGACATCAGACTGGATAGCCGGCACCAGGACAGCACAGTGGTGTAGTGGTTAGCACTTTCACCTAGCAGCAATAGGGTCACTGGTTCAAATCCCGACCATGACACCTTCTGCCTGGAGTTTGCATGTTCTCCCTGTGCTTGCGTGGGTTTCCTCCGGGTACTCCGGTTTCCTCCCACACTCCAAAGACATGCTGGTAGGTTAATTAGAACCTGTCGATAAAATTGGCCAAATATGTGTATGCTGTATGTGTATGTGTTTGTAAGCGTGTCAGGACCCCACAGGGCAAGGACCGCACTATACCACAGATGGACACCAGTGGCAAAAAGCGCCCTGAGGCGATTCAGTTCGCATAGGTTGCGCTATACAAGTCATTCATTCATTCATTCAGGACATCAGACTGGAAGGCTGGGACGTCAGGCTGGAGAGCTGGGACATCAGACTGGAAGGCAAGCACCGGGACATCAGACTGGAAGGCCGGGACATCAGACTGGAAGGCAGGCGCCGGGACATCAGACTGGAAGGACGGGACATCAGACTGGAAGGCCAGGAGCGGAGCATCAGACTGGAAGGCTGGAACGTCAGACTGGAAGGCCGGCAGTGGGACATCGGGCCGGAGGCCTGGGACATCAGGCTGGACGGCAGGCCACGAGACATCAGACTGGAAGGCTGGGACGTCAAACTGGAAGGCCGACACCAGGACATCAGACTGGAAGGCTGGGACGTCAGCCTAGAAGGCCGACACCGGAACATCAGACTGGAAGGTTGGGACGTCAGGCTGGAGGGCTAGGACATCAGACTGGAAGGCTGGAACACCAGGCTGGACGGCTGGCAGCAGGACATCAGACTGGAAGACCGGCACCAGGACATCAGACTGGAAGGCTGGGACATCAGGCTGGAGAGCTGGGACATCAGGCTGGAACACCAGGCTGGAAGGCTGGCAGCAGGACATCAGACTGGAAGGCTGGGACGTCAGGCTGGAGAGCTGGGACATCAGACTGGAAGGCTGGGGCATCAGACTGGAAGGCCGGCACCAGGACATCAGACTGGAAGGCTGGAACGTCAGGCTTGGAGGCTGGAACATCAGGCTGGGAGGCCGGCAGCGGGACATCAGACTGGAAGGCTGGCACTGGCTCTTCAGGCTGGAACAGATTGGTGGGTGTGGAGGCAGGTTGGGTTAATGGTAGGATTGTTTTGGTTGGGAAAAACTTGCGTTTTTTCTTTGGTTTAGTCACTGAAGCTCTGTAGGTGGGGGGTGCAGCAGACTGGAATGGAGGATTAGTAGGCAGCCGAGAAGAGGCAGGTGGGTTGCACAAACTGTGGTTCTAAGTTTCCCTGTCCAACAAAAGACTGAGCAGACACAATGCACTCAGCAATCACCTGTGGGGAACAGCCAGAGTAGTGCTCACAAAAGTCAGCAGGATCATCTTCAAAAAGCCATATTAGGGATACAACCTGATTCATATTAAATCATCTCATCTCATCTGTCCCACTACTGTAACCCCCTTCGCATCTGGCCCAACACTGAATGCCCTGCTCATCTGCCCTATCACTGTAGCCCACTGCTTTTCTGTCCCACTGCTGAACCCCTTATATCTTCCACCGCTGTACCTCCCTGCACATCTGCCCCACCAATGTACCCTCCCCTCCTGCTCTTCTGCCCCACCTCTGAACTCCACCTGCTCATTTTCCCCACCGCTGTACTCTCCTGCTCATCTGCTCCACCTATGGACCCTCTTCTCATCTACGATATGTGTGAAATTGCAGAGTGGTGAAAGGAAGCAGAGATGAGACACATCTACCTGTCCTGGCACACTCATCCTGCTGAACCACCTCTCGCATCCAGCCCACGCGTTTGTATGTGATGCATGTTGATGTATGTGATGTCACATACAAGCATCTGGAATGCATGCGCAATGATGATGTCATAAACCGTATGTGACCAGAACTGTGTGACTGCAACAGAGTAAACCAACCAAGAAGATGAGAGATAAATGCGTTTATTAAAGATAAATATATACAACGTGAACACACACCACAAATAGTAAACAGAGTAAGACAACCAAACAACAGGCGCCGGGACATCAGACTGGAAGGCAGGCGCCGGGACATCAGACTGAAGGCTGGAATATCAGGCCGGAAGGTCGGCAGTGGGACATCGGACTGGAGGGCTGGGACATCAGGCTGGACGGCAGGCCACGAGACATCAGACTGGAAGGCTGGGATGTCAAACTGGAAGGCCGACATCAGACTGGAAGGCTGGGACGTCAGGCTGGAAGGCCGACACCGGAACATCAGACTGGAAGGTTGGGACGTCAGACTGGGGGGCTAGGACATCAGACTGGAAGGCTGGAACACCAGGCTGGAAGGCTGGCAGCGGGACATCAGACTGGAAGGCCGGCACCAGGACATCAGACTGGAAGGCTGGGACGTCAGGCTGGAGAGCTGGGACATCAGACTGGAAGGCAGGCACTGGGACAACAGACTGGAAGGCCGGGACATCAGACTGGAAGGCAGGCCCCGGGACATCAGACTGGAAGGACGGGACATCAGACTGGAAGGCCAGGAGCGGAGCTTCAGACTGGAAGGCTGGAACATCAGACTGGAAGGCCGGCAGTGGGACATCGGGCCGGAGGGCTGGGACATCAGGCTGGACGGCAGGCCACGAGACATCAGACTGGAAGGCTGGGACATCAAACTGGAAGGCCGACACCAGGACATCAGACTGGAAGGCTAGGAGGTCAGCCTAGAAGGCCGACACCGGAACATCAGACTGGAAGGTTGGGACGTCAGGCTGGAGGGCTAGGACATCAGACTGGAAGGCTGGAACACCAGGCTGGACGGCTGGCAGCAGGACATCAGACTGGAAGACCGGCACCAGGACATCAGACTGGAAGGCTGGGACATCAGGCTGGAGAGCTGGGACATCAGGCTGGAACACCAGGCTGGAAGGCTGGCAGCGGGACATCAGACTGGAAGGCCGGCACCAGGACATCAGACTGGAAGGCTGGGACGTCAGGCTGGAGAGCTGGGACATCAGACTGGAAGGCTGGGGCATCAGGCTGGGAGGCCGGCAGCGGGACATCAGACTGGAAGGCCGGCACCAGGACATCAGACTGGAAGGCTGGAACGTCAGGCTTGGAGGCTGGAACATCAGGCTGGGAGGCCGGCAGCGGGACATCAGACTGGAAGGCTGGCACTGGCTCTTCAGACTGGAACAGATTGGTGGGTGTGGAGGCAGGTTGGGTTAATGGTAGGATTGTTTTGGTTGGGAAAAACTTGCGTTTTTTCTTTGGTTTAGTCACTGAAGCTCTGTAGGTGGGGGGTGCAGCAGACTGGAATGGAGGATTAGTAGGCAGCCGAGAAGAGGCAGGTGGGTTGCACAAACTGTGGTTCTAAGTTTCCCTGTCCAACAAAAGACTGAGCAGACACAATGCACTCAGCAATCACCTGTGGGGAACAGCCAGAGTAGTGCTCACAAAAGTCAGCAGGATCATCTTCAAAAAGCCATATTAGGGATACAACCTGATTCATATTAAAAGGGGGAGTGAAATCATCATGGCCCTCAGGAATACAGGGCAGGGCCAGTTCGGTTAAAATCTGGATTAAAGGCTGCACATCCTCAAACAACATACAGCCCTGGTCAACCAGGAAGTGGGCCAAACGCATGATCTCCAGCAGCTGGTCATGGGTCCACTCTTTCAGTGTCTGGCGGAGATACTCGCCACTCTCGGACGCCAGCAGAGCATAATAGGAAATCACGTTAGGATTCATTCCAGCAAGCCAACAGAACCAAGATGGTTCCTCTGTGCAGCCACTTCTGGTCAGGGATGGCCTTGGTTTCTGTCATAAACCGTATTTGACCAGAACTGCGTGACTGCAACAGAGTAAACCAACCAAGAAGATGAGAAATAAATGCGTTTATTAAAGATAAATATATACAACGTGAACACACACCACAATTAGTAAACAGAGTAAAGCCCCATACACACGCGAGGACAATCCGTGGACCAGGTCCGTCGGACCATGTCCGTCATACTTTGTCTGATGTTGGTTTTGCGTACACACGGTCGGACAAAGTTGTCGGAAAATCCGATCATTCTGAACGTGGTGACGTTTGTTGCCTACGACGGGACTACGTAGAGGCTAGTAGCCAATAGCTTTGGTCTTGTAATGTGATCTGAGCATGCGTAGCACTTTGTCCGGTCGGACAAGCGTACACACGCTCGGATTTGGTGTGATCGGACCGTGTTGACGGCAAAGTTTTCCAGCAGGAGATAAGACTTTGTCCGTCGGCCAAACCGAGGAACACTGTCCGATGGTGCATACACACGGTCTGATTTTTCAACAACCTTGTCCGATCGGACAGAATCCATGAAAAAGTCCGACCGTGTGTATGGGGCTTAAGACAACCAAACGACAGTGACACAGACAAACCAATATATCTTTTTTTTTTTTTGTCTTTTTTTTTTTTGTCTTTTTTTGTTCCACATCAGACAGCATTAGAGAGATGGTATGTTCAATTTAGAATTCATTACTGTCTCTTGTGTTAGTGTCATCATTGTGGAGAGTTCCTTTTTGTTAGAAAAAAAGAGAAATAAATAAGGGTGTTCCTCTATGTTACACTCATATTCCCTTTACAGCCTTTAACATCTTTATTTAACTTTATACTTTATTCAGTTTAAAACAACTCAAATTTGTCTATCCTGTTTTATGTTGTGCTTATAACCATGTGAATTCAATTCGTCCCCCCATTTTATCAAGAATGGGGGTACCTCCAGCCGGCCTTCTGCGAGGAGCATTTTGTATAGATGAGATGTATCTTTTTTTTTTAAACCTTTTGCTTCACAGATTTTCTCCAAAGGGGTGTAATTATCTTTGGATCTAATTGGGTGTGGAAGCTTCCCCACGAAGTTTGCTAGCTGGCGGTAGCGCCATTCGTTTATTTTTATATGTGCCAAATTTTGTTGTATCTCTATCAGTGATTTTATTTTTCCTTTCTCTATTAATTCACCTAATTGTGTATTCTCTTCTATCCAGTGCCCCCCCATTTCTATTTTACCTGGTGGAAAATAATCATTATTTCTTAGTGGCATTAATGGTGAATTATAGGTCCACTTATATTGCTTGTGTACTAAATCCCATATTTTAAAAACGTGCCTAGTGATTCTTTGTGTCTTTACTCCTAAATCCCTAATTTTCGGTGGACACCATACCCCCCCCCCCCCCTTAAATTTATCTCACTAATGTCATTTTCTACGTGCACCCATTGTTTTTGACTATCCTTACGTGTCCACTCTACTGCTCTTGAAAGTATCACCGCATGGTAATATTTTTTTATATCGGGGACCCCTAGGCCCCCCTGTTCTTTATTTTGTTTCAATACGTTTCGTGATATCCTGGGATTCTTGTTCTGCCAAAGAAAATTATTTATAATAGCTTTTAAGGTTTGAAAGTAATAATCAGGGAGGGGAATTGGGATCATATGGAATTTGTATGTAATTTTAGGGAGGATCAGCATCTTCACCGCATTTATTCGTCCTATCCACGAGAGAGGTCTATACTGGATCTTTTTCGTTTCTTTCCTTATTTCGTCTAACAACGGGAGGTAGTTCTCACTATACAGTTTATCGATAGAGTTTGCGAGCTTGATCCCTAAATATTTTAACCCCTTTTGTTTCCATGGGAACCGAAACTCTCTTTGTAGCGCTAAAGCGTCTTCTTTCCCTATGTTGATATTTAAGATTTCAGATTTATTAATATTTATTTTGAAATTCGATATCTCTCCGTATGTTTTTAAGGTTTCTAATAGTTTTGGCATTGATGTCCTAGGTTCCGTCACATAAAACAGTAGGTCATCAGCGAACGCTGCTACTTTGTGCTCAGTGTCTTTGATTTTAATTCCTTTTATGTCATTATCTGCTCTAATAGTGGCTAGTAGTGGTTCCAATGAAAGAACAAACAGCAACGGGGACAGGGGGCACCCCTGTCTTGTCCCGTTGCTCATAGAGAAGGGCGATGAATAGTCTCCATTAATCTTTATTATTGCAGTCGGATTTTCATAAAGGACTCCAATTCTCTGTAACATCCTAGTACCTAAACCTATATACTTTAAGGTTTCCATCATGAGCCCCCAGTCTACCCTGTCAAAGGCTTTCTCAGCATCTATCGACAGGAATAGACCTGGGGGCCCATCTGCTTTTAATTTTTGCAATAATAATAACGTTCTGATCCCATTATCTCGTCCTTCTCTAGAAGAGACAAAACCTACCTGGTCTACATGGATAAGGTCCTTCATCAGATTTTTTAGTCTATTGGCAAGGATTTTTGCATATAGCTTTGTGTCGAAGTTCAGGAGGGATATTGGTCTAAAGCTTGAACAGCAACTATCATCTTTCCCCTCCTTAGGAATAAGGGTTATTAGAGCTTTCTGTGCATCTCGACTTAATCCATATTCTGCTCCTAGTCCATTAAAATATCTGCATATTCTTGGGTCCAGGGTCTTACTAAATTTTTTAAGGCAAAAAATCGGAAAGCCATCCGGCCCCGGGCTTTTCCCTGATTTTGTGTCTGCCATAGCACTGAGAAGCTCACTTTCGAGGATAGGTGCTTCCAAATCTATCTTGTCTTCCGGAGATATCTGAGTGAGTCCTAAGTTCTTTAAGAATTCTACTATTTTGCTGTTATTATTTTTTTTCCCTGAGTCCACATTCCCTTTATTCACATTATATAAGGTTTCATAATAGTGTTGAAAAACCTCTGCAATATCCTTAGATTTAACAACCAAATCACCTTGTTTATTGCGGATTTTTCCAATATAGTTCCTTGTTTTTTTCTTTTTCAGAGTTTTAGCTAAATGTTTACCGATTTTATTACCCCCAACATATTTATCTTTTAGGATCGTGTTAAACACCTTTTTTGTATCCTGCGTTAATATATCTTTTAATTCTTCTCTTTTCATTATAAGATTATGGAATATCTCTTGACGATGACCCCCTGGTTTCTTGTGGTATTGCTCTAAATTATGTATATCTTCAGTTAGTTTTTTGATTTTACTTGTTCTTTCCTTTGTTTTCCCTGAACCCATCGCTATAAAGATACCCCTAATATATGCCTTGTGTGATTCCCATAGTATTGAGTCTGAAGTATCTACTGATTCGTTATTTTCAAAGAAAAAGATTAGTTCTTCCTGTATTTTTTCAATGTCTTGCTTTTCATAGAGAAGTGATTCATTTAATCGCCAATTGGAGCGAGATTTTGATGTGCTGAGTTCTTCTATTATCATCATAACTGGTGCGTGATCTGACAGGGTGGTAATCTGTGTATGCGACTCTGTGACTCTGGATAGAGTATTATGATCAATGAAAAAATAGTCAATACGTGTATACATCCCATGCACGGGGGAGAAGAAAGTGTAATCCCGTGTTTTTGGATTCAAGGCTCTCTGCGAATTGATTTTGATGTAGAATCTTCTTCAATTTTTTTAGGGGTACCTCTCCCGTCTCCCGTGCACGGGACTTACTATCCTCCTCCGGGTTTATGCATAGATTTAAATCTCCTGCCAGTATAATCATCCCTTGCCCAAAGTTGGCAAGGGTTCGTATCATTTTCTTCATGTATTCCATTGGCTGTTTATTTGGTGCGTATAAATTTCCCAAAGTGACCTGAGTCCCATTCATATATCCTCTTAAGAGAAGGAACCGTCCTTCTGGATCCACTAATCTTTCTTCTTCTCTAAACTGCACCCCCTCCGAGAAACCTATTGCCACCCCTTTTGCTTTCTTATTAGTTGAATCCGCATACACCCAGGTAGGGAATTTTTTAGAGTAGAGTTTTATGTTAGCTCCCTGGAAAAGATGGGTTTCCTGGAGAAACACTATGTCTGCCTGGTACTGTTTGAGTTCTATTAATATTTTATGTCTTTTGGCTGGATTGCTCAGTCCCCTGACATTATATGTTAAAAACTTCATCTAGGACTTTTTTTTTTCCCCCTTTTGATTTTTTTAAGGAGAGGCACCTCCTTTTCACCCCCCCCAACTACCCCTTCCCACCCTCCCCTCTTTTCTATCCCACCCTGCTTCCTCATCCCCCTCCCTCCCTTCTCGCATTAACCGCCCCCCCCCCCCCCCTTCCCTCCCCCCCCCACACTCCTCCTCCCACCCCCCCCTCCCCCTACCCTCCTCCTTTCTTGTGGTCAATATTGACCTCCAGACCAATGGCAGTTGAGGCATGTTCCTCTCCGCCTCTGGGCTTCTCTCTCAGAGGCTGGGCTAGACCCCATTCCCCATTCCCCTCCCCCCCCACACTTCTCAGGGGGGGGCCAGAATGGTCCCCCAGACGGAGAGGACCCCACTTGGGTCTTGACATTTCCCAATGTTTCTGGAGACAGGTCCATGAAAATCTGGAGATCTACCCCCCGAAACTGTAGGGGGGGTTTTCCTCTGAGATTGAACCATATCTCAGTTTTTTCACTATAGTTCTGAAACCTGACCAAAACATCTCTGGGTGTATCCCTTGATAAATGTTGAGGCTTCCTAACTCTGTGTATTCTATCGATTCTTAAATCCCAGTCTAGGCTTTTGTTCAACACCGGGTTGAATATTTCCTTAATGATCTTTATCAGGTCTTCCCCGTTTTCTTCTGGGAGGGAACGAATCCTTAGATTTTGCCTTCTGCTCTGATTTTCCTGTTCCTCGAGTTTATGCAGGGTCTTCCTCTGATTTATCTTAATCATCCTAAGTTGGTCTTTGAGATCGGAGATTTCGTGTGTATGTTTATCTGTGGTATTTTCCACCTCCTCCACTCGGGTTAATAAGTGCGTTAAGTCCGTTCTTAGAGCCACTATTTCATTTTTGATTGATTTTTCCAAGTTCATTAACATCTCTGCCAGTATTGGCTTGGTTAGCAATTGAGTATTCTCCCTCTGTTCCTCCACCTTGCTACTGTCTATTTCACTTTCAATACTGGTATTTCCCCCCGAAGCCCCGAAGCCTCTGGGATTTCCTCCTTCTTTTTATTAGCCTCTTTCTTCTTTGCTTGCTTCGTTGTTTGCTTTTCCATAGCTGGGCTTTTTGGACTTTTTGGACTCACACCCTGGACCAAGTATTGTTTAATTGTACTTGTGTTTACTCTCTCCTTCGGTGTTTTAGGTTCTGTTGCTTTGATGGCTTTACCTTTCATATTAGGTTGTCTCTTTTCTTTTTCCTTTTCTTTAAAAGCCTTCCTGTTCCCCAAATCTATACGATCAAATGTGGTTCTCAGTAATTCTGCCTGCAGATTCAACCGCTTCAGCGGCGCTACATTAAGGCGAATATCTGCGTCTTAGCCTCTGGTTCTCATCACAGCTGGATTATTGCAGTGGTATTTAGTTATATGGGCATCTTGGCCCTATTTATGTAAATACACCTCAGTCTATTATGTTAAGAGACAACCTATAGAAAAGAGCATATATATATTTTCAGGTAGGCTTTGCACGTTACTGATCTTTCAAATCCGACTGTGCGCCAACCCAAAAAATAGCACAGACACCTTTACACTTATACAAGCGTAGGAACCATAGAGGGAGCAAAAAACCAAGAATCAAATAACAGGGAGCAAAGGTCTTCAAATATATGAGATGAGGTAGGGGGGGTACTTAATTAATTGAAAGTGACGAGGGATCTATAGGTCTCCTTTGCCCTTTGTTTAAGTCCCTTGTGTACTGCTTCCCTCGGGCTCAGAGACCACCTCCTCTTTCTTCGCACAGGTGACACCCCTCTGTTTAATGTTGTATTTTTTTTTTCTTTTTTTTTACTTTTTTATAGTAATAACAGTGGTTTGTCCGCGTTCCCTCTCCTCCCCTCTCTCCTTGAGTGGTTTACAGGGCTCCTTCCCCCTTTTCCTCAGTATGGCATTAACCGTGGTATCTGCTTTGATGTTTTCCTCTATTGCCTCCAGTATGATTCTAGTCAGGCTTAATCTCCACTTTAACGTTCCTCGGCCACACAATCTATAGATAGATGTATTTCACTTACCCCTTCCTGGAGAAGTGTTCATTTTGTTTTCTCCCCCTTCAGAGGGGTCTTACCCTTCCAGGTTGGTTATCTCCTTTCTCAAAATGAATTGCGGTTTCACTTTCAGTTTCTCGCTGTCGCGCTACGGCGCTATACCCGCAAAAAGGTGGGGGGTGAGGCGATGGTGGTTAGCGGGGGGGAGCGGGAGCTCACACATCCATCGGTCCGGCTGGTTCGTTGGTACAAGCGGCTCTCTATCCTCTTACAATCGCCGGGTCCCGCGTTCCTCTCAGACCCTAAGCGTGTGCAACGCCGTCTTACAACCAGCGTGCACCTCCCCCTCTCCTCTCCGTCCGGCCGTCATTCCCCAGATCCAGCCCCTCCCTCCAATGAGCGTCACCGCCCTACGTCCGCATCCTCTGAGGCATCTGTCAAACAAACCAATATATCTAACCAGGGGGATACCAGAATCGTAGTCAAGCCAGGCCGGGGTCATAAATGGGAGGTCAGCAGATAAGGGGGGAAAAGGAGAAGGGAGAAAAGGGATCAGGTGCAGGACAAGGTTTCAGGGATGCAGGGACAGGCAGGGACAGGCAGGGACAGGCAGGGACAGGTTTCCGGTATCAAGGTTTCAAAGTAACAGGCTACGGCTCAGGGACAAAACCAAGGCAAAGATGTAAGGGCTTGCCTGGTCTTTATAGTCCTGTGATTGGCCTCAGGTGATACCTGATTGCAGGAGGTGCTGTCTACCCCACGCTGCCAGGATCCATCCGCTGGTGGATGCCAGTACTGCAGCCCAACGATGACATAGCAGCAGGGAAGAGTTCTACTGACAGTTCCACACTGCCAGGAGACACCTGCTGGTGGACCGCAGTACTGCATGCCGAAAGACAGGTATTACCAGCGGATGGGACGTTTCCTGACAGATGAGCTCAGGTCAGGGGCATTTTCTGAAAGCAGTGGGCCTGTGTGTAGGATCATAAGTTGCAGCTGAGAAAACGTTTCTGCACCAGCAAAAGTTGAGTGTGGTTTTCATTACTCTGAATACTGGCTGTGGCTTAAAGGGACACAGAGTGCAAGGGTTTAGTAGTAAGTGACGCAAAGGTTCAGGAATAATTTCAACAAAGTTCCCAGAGGCGCAACAGTAATTCCACAAACTGTCACCTGATTGTGGTTTTCTCAATCACAGTGAAATCCCTTCTTTCTGAGATTGGTAGTGGCAACCAAGCGAGTCATCTTCCTCCAGATGGTGGACGGGGCTAGCAGGACTATGATTGGCTTTAGCAGTGGCCAATCACAGTTCTCCTCCTCCTGGAAACAGGGACCACCCCCCCCCAAGCAGAGCTGCACCCAATCTCTTCCCCATCACAAAAGCTGTCAATCGCAGCTACAGCAAAGTTAGAGAACCAAACAATGTTTCCCATCTTTTACAATGTGTGTGGGCACAGAGCTTCCCCCTCAGTGCAGGTGCAGCATGGGGAATTCTGAAATTGGAATGCATTCGTATCTCACTGACACTTCCCTGCGCTGCTCTGCTGATGGGGAGGGAGTCGAGTGCTCAGACTATACACTTCACACTGCTTTAAATTGGTCTGCATGGCTGTCGTCCTAGAAGGAAGCCTCTTCTAAAGATGATGCACAAGAAAGCCCGCAAACAGTTTGCTGAAGACAAGCAGACTAAAGAAAAGGATTACTAGAACCATGTCCTGTGGTCTGATGAGACCAAGACAAACTTATTTGATTCAGATGGTGTCAAGCGTGTGTGGCGGCAACCAGGTGAGGAGTACAAAGACAAGTATGTCCTGCCTACAGTCAAGCATGTTGGTGGAGTGTCATGGTCTGGGGCTGCATGGGTGCAGTTCACGGAGGGAACCATGAATGCCAACATGTACTGTGACATACTGAAGCAGAACCTAATTTCCTGTGACATACTGAAGCAGAGCCTGATACTGGACCGCAGGGCAGTATTCCAATATGATAACGATCCCAAACACACCTCCAAGATGACCACTGCCTTTCTAAAGAAGCTGAGGGTGAAGATGATGGACTGGCCGAGCCTTTCTTTAGACCTAAACCCTATTGAGCATCTGTGGGGCATCCTCAAATGGAAGGTGGAGGAGCGCAAGGTCTCTAACATCCACCAGCTCCGTGATGTCATCATGGAGAAGTGGAAGAGGACTCCAGTGCAACCTGTGAAGCTCTGGTGAACTCCATGCCCAGGAGGGTTAAGGTAGTGCTGGAAAATAATGGTGGCCACACAAAATATTGACACTTTGGGCCCAATTTGGACATTTTCAATCAGGGATGTACTCACTTTTGTTGCCAGCGGTTTAGACATTAATGGTGTGTTGAGTTATTTCGAGGGAACAGAAAATTTACACTGTTATACAAGCTGTACACTAACTACTTTACGTTGTAGCAACGTGTCAATTATGTTTTGTTGTCACATGAAAAAATATGATAATATATTTACAAAAATGTGAGGGGTGTACTCACTTTTGAGATACTGTATATATATATATATATATATATATATATATCACTCAAAATTTTCGCTTGCCTGCTTGCATTTGGCGAGTGGAAAAAACCTGAGGGTGAGTGTTGGGCTGCCTCGGAGGCGGGGGGCAAGTGCTGCTGGCAGGTGGGGTTGAATGGGAGCCCACCAGGAACCTTGGAAAGGGAGAGTAGAAGAAGAGGGGAGCCAGACGGACACTGCTTTGAATTGAGTTGCCTGGCGGCCGCTGCCAGGCAACGCCCTGCCTCCTGCACCAGCTCCTTTGATAGACAGCACACTGGTCTAATGCCATGATGTGTGACGTCTATCATAGGAGCTGGTCCTAGAGGCGGGACTACGTTTGACTGCAACCGCCAGGCAATTCATATCAAAGCTGTGTTACAGTGGGAGACCCCCGCTTTGTGTGATGATCCGGTCAGCTCTCCTCTTCTTCTCCTCTCTCTGATCCCCGTGCGATGGGCACTGATGCGGCTGCATTGATGGGCACTGATGCAGCTGCATTGATGGGCACTGGTGAAGTTGAATTGATGGGTACTGGTGAGGTTGCACTGATGGGCACTAATAAGGCTGCACTGATGAGTACTGAAGAGGCTGCATTGATGGGCACTGATGAGGCTGCATTGATGGGCACTGATAGGCTGCATTGATGGGCACTGATCAGGCTGCATTGATGGGCACTGGTGAGGCTGCATTGATGGGCACTGGTGAGGCTAAATTGATGGGCACTGATGAGGCTGCATTGATGGGCACTGTTAGGTTGCATTGATGAGCACTGATGAGGCTGCACTGATCGGCACTGATATGCTGCACTGAGGGGCACTGATATGCTGATATGCTGCACTAATGGGCACTGATAGGCTGTATTGATAAAGTTGTTGTTAATATTTATTTTTGTAACTTAATTCTGCATAAAACAATTAACAGCGTAATTACATGAGATAATTTATGAGGGTGTGTTTAGGGGCGTAATTAGGGGCGGGCGGGCAGGGTTGGGTGGGGCAACTGGTGGCAAGTAAATCTTAAGGCCTGGCTAGTATATATATAGATAGATAGATAGATAGATAGATATACAGTTGTGCTCATAAGTTTACATACCCTGGCAGAATTTATGATTTCCTGGCCATATTTCTGAGAATATGAATGATAACACAAAAACTTTTCTTTCACTTAGTGTTTGGCTGAATCCATTTATTATCAATCAATTGTGTTTACTCTTTTTAAATCATAATCACAACAGAAACTACCCAAATGATCCCGATCAAAAGTTTGCATACCCCAGTTCTTAATACCGTGTATTGCCCCTTTAACATCAATGACAGCTTGAAGTCTTTTGTATTATTTGTGGATGAGGCTCTTTATCTTCTCAGATGGTAAAGCTGCCCATTCCTCTTGGCACAAAGCCTCCAGTTCCTGTAAATTCTTGGGCTGTCTTGCATGAACTGCACGTTTGAGATCTCCCCAGAGTGGTTTAAAGATATTGAGGTCAGGAGACTGAGATGGCCACTCCAGAACCTTCACATTATTCTGCTGTAGTCAATGACAGGTCGACTTGGCCTTGTGTTTTTGATCATTGTCATGTTGGAATGTCCAAGTACATCCCATGCGCAGCTTCCTGGCTGATAAATGCAAATGTTCCTCCAGTATTTTTTGATAACATACTGCATTCATCTTGCCATCAATTTTGACCAAATTTCCTGTGCCTTTGTAGCTCACACATCCCCAAAACATCAGCGATCCACCTCCGTGTTTCACAGTAGGAATAGTGTACCTTTCATCATACTCCTTGTTGACCACTCCAAATTTGCTATTTATGGTTGTGGCCAAAAAGCTCAATTTTGGTCTCATCATTCCAAATGACTTTGTGCCAGAAGGTTTGAGGCTTGTCTCTGTGCTGTTTGGCTTATTGTAAGCGGAATGCTTTGTGGCATTTGCGCAGTAATGGCTTTCTTCTGGCGACTTGACCATGCAGCCCATCTTTCTTCAAGTGTCTCCTTATTGTGCATCTTGAAACAGCCACACCACATGTTTTCAGAGAGTCCTGTATTTCACCTGAAGTTATTTGTGGGGTTTTCTTTGCATCCCGAACTATTTTCCTGGCAGTTGTGGCTGAAATTTTAGTTGGTCTACCATGGTTTGGTTTCAGCAGAACCCCTCATTTTACACTTCTTGATTAGAGTTTGAACACTGCTGATTGGCATTCTCAATTCCTTGGATATCTTTTTATATCCCTTTCCTGTTTTATACAGTTCAACTACCTTTTCCTGCTGATCCTTTGACAAGTCTTTTGCTTTCCCCATGACTCAGAATCCAGAAATGTCAGTGTAGCACTGGATGAAAGATGCAAGGGTCTGTAAGGAGTCCAGAAACTCATTGACCTTTTATACACACACACACACACTAGATACGTACAAGCAAACAGATCACAAGTGAGGATATTTACCTTTAATAGCTATTCAAACCCCTTTGTGTCAACTTGTGTGCATGTTATCAGGCCAAAATCACCAGCGTATGTAAACTTTTGATCAGGATCTCAAATTTTCCGTTAACAAAATCCGATCACGGCAATTCCGATTGTGTGTAGCCTAGTCCGACGGACAAAGTGCCACGCATGCTCAGAAAAATTCTGAAACGGAAGCGCTCGGTCAGGTAAAACTAGCGTTCGTAATCGATATAGCACATTCGTCACGCTGCAATGTAAAAAATTGTTTAATGCAGCGCATTCTCTTTTTCTTTATAATGCTAGCAGAATGAAGTTCTTTTGCTGCTCATATTCACACTGACTTCTCCAAAACATATTTCTTTATTGTTTTTCCTGATTTCATGAATAGAATATTTTTATTCGTCAGATCTCCAAAATCATTATTTATTTTTTTTGGTTTGTAAATTTTGTGGTTGTTTTTTAATCAAGATCTCCTTTAATTGACATTTTGCTCATCTTCGTATTTTTTTTTTTGTGTTTTGTGTGTCTCAACTTGCCACAACACCATTATTATATTTTTATTGGTTTATTTTTTTAATCTCTAGGAGGTTGTTTGGTGTTGGTGCCCGTTGTTAATTTGACTTTCTATTTTAGAAATGTACCTGCCTACTTACAAATAAACTGTACTTTTTGAAGTAAAACACATAGGCAAGTATTTCTTGAAAACAAAAAAACCTTTATTAGGTGTCAGAAACAAATAAAGAGGGAGGCAACACTGGAGAAACTGGGGAAATTGGCAAAGCCTTTGGCCCCCCAGGGCAGACATCAATTTTTGTAAGGCAAAAATTGGTGGCCTGAGGAGTACATATCTAAGGGAGTACAATCTGGTCCAGAAGTCCAAGAGATCTGGAACAGCAGCAGATGACATCTATGTCCCCAGGCTGTGGTCATTCAAGAAGCTGCATCTTCTGTCAGACCAGACTGAACCCAGGTCATCACGCTCTGGTCTTCCTTCCATGCTTCCTTCCAGGCTGTGGCTGTGGTGCTGGAGGTGTGGCAGAAGGAGGAGGAGGAGCATGGTCCAAATCACACAAGTGTGTTTTTTGTGTGATTTGGACCAACAACCCCGTATTTAAAGTGTGGGTAATTATTTCCTCACACATGAGGCGTTGCCCCTCCTCCATTTGGTTCAGTTTGCAGGCCGCCAAGGCGGCAAAGGCCTCTACATAAGTGGGGGTGGCTTTGAGGGCCACAGAAGCCTCCCCAATCAGCCTGAGCGCTGACTCCTCCACACCCCCCCCCTTTCTAGCCCTTTTGTGTGGAAGGCGGAGGGAAGGGACTTGTGATTGAGTTAGGCTCCTAGGCCTGCCCACATCTTGGCTGCCACTTACCCCTACCTCCTCCTGGCTGCCACATTTCACAGCCACCTCCTGGCTCCCGCATTCCACACCCTCCTCCTGGCTGAGGTCTTCCTGTGTATGGAAAAAGGGACATAGTTTTAGTTTTCGGTTCATCAAACACACACAATTTTCAGCTCTTGACTGTTGCAAATTGTTAACAAATAGAAAAGACTATCATTCTGGGCCGAGCATTTTCCATGCTTGGCCCAAATATTTCAGACACTACTGTCTATTGATATGTAAAACACTTTATAAAATCAGCAATTAGTGAGCAAAAATCAAGTTAACATCATTATTTTTACTCCAAAAATATGTAGAACAATACTATTCCTGGCTCAAGCTGGGCTCCTTCACATCTTCCTGACTGGAAGGCCCAGGTTGGGCGTCGGAAGCCTTAGCAGGGGTGGAATGCAGCGGAGAAGGAAGCGTGGAAGGAAGAGTAGAGAGGGATTCCCTGACCTCTGTCTGGTCTGCCAGAAAATGGAGCCTCTCCTAGTACCACAGCTTGATGTCCCACACACGTGCTCCAGTGGATACTATAGGGGTGTCTCCATCTGACAAACTTTCACAAAACAGGTAAGTATTCCAGCTTTAGAAAGTGTCAAAAATAATGTTTTCAGCTTTGAACTCTGCCAAAAAAAACAATTGTATGACACTTCCAAGCATTGTTTCATATTCCTATTTCTGCCCTCAAAGATCTGTGTGCTAAGTATTCCTTTTTTACATTCTCATAGGGGAGTGAGGACTCGTCTGAGGACACCAGGGACCCCACACCTCTCAAAGAAGGGGAAATACCAACACCAGAAGCAGAGGAGGAAGGGGATATTGTAGAAATTGACGAAATTGTCACCACAACAGGTGAGTGTCTGAGACCACAGCTTCAGGTAAGCTAATCAATGTATGCCTGCATATTTATAATACATTGTGTTTTTTTGGGTTTATTTTTAGGTGATGTGGATGTTGTGGAAGAAGAATCGCATTTTACCAGTGAAAGTGCCCAGATCCTCATCGGAGAGATAATGGGGTGCAATCGCGATTTAGATGATATCAAGAAAAACATCAATGAAGAACATCATTGATGATTTAGGGAGAATCTGAAACACCCAAAACTAGCTAGCAGCCATTTTCAGTTAAAAAAAAACACTTTTATATTTGTTTAAAAGCCAAATTTGGAAGATGCACACAGTGTGTCAACATGTGCTATCTCCCATCATGGGGGATCAATGTACACGTTTTGTGGGTGCAACCTCTTCCTTGCTACTAAAGTGGCTGAGATGAAGGGGTTGCACCCCCAAAACACATACATTGATCCCCCATGATGGGAGATAGCACATTTTGACATTCTAGGCATGGGTTCTGGAACAAAATGCCCAGTTTGATTCACAATTTGTGTGCATCTTCTAAATTTGGCTTTTACAGGGTGACACCCCATGTGATGAAGACAATTTCAACACAGTTTGGACATACTCATGTCTGATATTGTCTTCACTTTTCAAAGTTGAACTTTGTAAGTTCCTGTGTTCTGTATGTTCTGCTTTGATACATGCCTGTTTACACAAAAGCGGCAAGTTATATTAATGTTAGCAAAATAATGTTATATACACCAAATATGTTTAATCATCAACAATGTGTGGCTTCCTTTTTCAAAAGCCCAAAAGCAGTATTTGTAGTAAAGTTGTTGTTTTCTGTGGCAAATCCACTTTGCACTCCAAGTGCAGTTTCAGGTGCCACCAATCACGCCCATTTTCATGACTCCACACATTTGTCATGGTGCTGAAAATTAGTCATCTTTTTGTCAGTAATGCACTACATACATTAACTACAAAAACAAGCTGTATGTAGCAGACCCAAAACATTAAAAGAATATTTTTATGAAGAAGAGTTTGTCACCTCATCTCGCCCAGAAAGTGGGTTTGCACTGTTGAAGAAAAAGATATGTAGAACAATACTATTCCTGGCTCAAGCTGGGCTCCTTCACATCTTCCTGACTGGAAGGCCCAGGTTGGGCGTCGGAAGCCTCAGCAGGGGTGGAATGCAGCGGAGAAGGAAGCGTGGAAGGAAGAGTAGAGAGGGATTCCCTGACCTCAGTCTGGTCTGCCAGAAAATGGAGCCTCTCCTAGTACCACAGCTTGGGGATATAAAGTTCATCTGTTCCAGCTCCAGATCTCCGGGACTTCAGCACCTTCTTGCGCTCCCTCAGATAAGTACTCCTCGGGCCACCAATTTTCGTTTTTAACTTGTCGATGTTTGCCCTGGGGATCAATGGCTTCACTAACTCCAGCAGTTTTTCCATCGCTGCCAGCCTCTTTATTTTGTTGCTGTAGTGGGGATGTTTAGCTTGCCACAAACAAGGCAGCTCTCTGTACTTGTCGATGAACAGGGGGAGGAAGCTGTGGTCATTGAACCCATACATATTCTCTGCAAGACACAACACCAGATAAACCCTAAATAATGTCAGGCTAAACTCTCCTAATCTTGTCCCAATATAAGCCTCAATCTAGAAGCAGTCTAGGCTAGTGATGTACCAAGTTCAAATTGTACCTTCGTTATACCGATCGTTGTGTCAGCTCTCCCTCTGCTCACAGATCGTACTCACGACAAGCGCGTGTTCCGTTTTATATACAGTGCGCATGCATGAAACTCCGCCCGCCCCTGACGATCTTTCTAATCTATTCCCCGCCCCTTCTCAGGAGAGCACATGGCAGAGACACAGCAGGTGCGCACTAATGATTCCAGTAACGAGGAGGAGGACGAGGAAATCCCGGAGCCATAAACGTCCCGATCCCGGAGGAGAAGATTTAAGGCCTCAAATATGTCCTTTGTAGAGATGGCGGAGATGGTGGACATGTTGAAGAGGAGCGACTATGATGGGAAGTATGGGCCTTACCCCAACCCAAATGTCAGAAAGGCCAAGATCATGGCTAAAGTTGTGAAGCGTCTGCAGAAGAATTTTGGGGTACGACGATCCAAGGATCAACTGAGGAAACGCTGGTCAGACCTGAAACTGAGGGAGCATGATCAGTACAGAAGGATCAAGTGAGTTCTGCTAAAAAGTGTTGTCCAGTTTCAAATGGCCACTTTCATGTTCGTGGGTTCAATCGCTCGTAATAAACCTTGATCGTTTGCCCACTTCAAATAGATGTTTTGTCAAGTTGCAGTTAACTACATTTGTTCAGGCCTATCTATCTCTAGTCAAAGGAAGTTTCTTGTCTACAGGGCTTGGTAATAGAATGAAATGCAAACTTGATTCAGTGTAAAGGAGAGGACACTCAGTAGCTGTTTACACATCTGGACTCTGGAGCACTAGTGTGGGACACCAGAACACCCTTTTTATTGGGATGTCCCACACACGTGCTCCAGTGGATACTATAGGGGTGTCTCCATCTGACAAACTTTCACAAAACAGGTAAGTATTCCAGCTTTAGAAAGTGTCAAAAATAATGTTTTCAGCTTTGAACTCTGCCAAAAAAAACAATTGTATGACACTTCCAAGCAATGTTTCATATTCCTATTTCTGCCCTCAAAGATCTGTGTGCTAAGTATTCCTTTTTTACATTCTCATAGGGGAGTGAGGACTCGTCTGAGGACACTAGGGACCCCACACCTCCCAAAGAAGGGGAAATACCAACACCAGAAGCAGAGGAGGAAGGGGATATTGTAGAAATTGACGAAATTGTCACCACAACAGGTGAGTGTCTGAGACCACAGCTTCAGGTAAGCTAATCAATGTATGCCTGCATATTTATAATACATTGTGTTTTTTTTTGGGTTTATTTTTAGGTGATGTGGATGTTGTGGAAGAAGAATCGCATTTTACCAGTGAAAGTGCCCAGATCCTCATCGGAGAGATAATGGGGTGCAATCGCGATTTAGATGATATCAAGAAAAACATCAATGAAGAACATCATTGATGATTTAGGGAGAATCTGAAACACCCAAAACTAGCTAGCAGCCATTTTCAGTTAAAAAAAACACTTTTATATTTGTTTAAAAGCCAAATTTGGAAGATGCACACAGTGTGTCAACATGTGCTATCTCCCATCATGGGGGATCAATGTACACGTTTTGTGGGTGCAACCTCTTCCTTGCTACTAAAGTGGCTGAGATGAAGGGGTTGCACCCCCAAAACACATACATTGATCCCCCATGATGGGAGATAGCACATTTTGACATTCTAGGCATGGGTTCTGGAACAAAATGCCCAGTTTGATTCACAATTTGTGTGCATCTTCTAAATTTGGCTTTTACAGGGGGGACACCCCATGTGATGAAGACAATTTCAACACAGTTTGGACATACTCATGTCTGATATTGTCTTCACTTTTCAAAGTTGAACTTTGTAAGTTCCTGTGTTCTGTATGTTCTGCTTTGATACATGCCTGTTTACACAAAAGCGGCAAGTTATATTAATGTTAGCAAAATAATGTTATATACACCAAATATGTTGGTTTGTTGTAAAACCCTTTTAGAAACGCACATGTGAATGTGCTGGAAGTAAAAAAGTTTAATCATCAACAATGTGTGGCTTCCTTTTTCAAAAGCCCAAAAGCAGTATTTGTAGTAAAGTTGTTTTTTTCTGTGACAATGGGTGTTATTTACTAAAGGCAAATCCACTTTGCACTCCAAGTGCAGTTTCAGGTGCCACCAATCACGCCCATTTTCATGACTCCACACATTTGTCATGGTGCTGAAAATTAGTCATCTTTTTGTCAGTAATGCACTACATACATTAACTACAAAAACAAGCTGTATGTAGCAGACCCAAAACATTAAAAGAATATTTTTATGAAGAAGAGTTTGTCACCTCATCTCGCCCAGAAAGTGGGTTTGCACTGTTGAAGAAAAAGCCCAAAAAATAAACCATTAAATAAGCTAGGAGACACCTAAATCAAACCCAAGCAGTAAATGAAAACAAATATTATTTCAGTTTAAAATAAAAATTTATTAAAAAAATGGCTCTCGGACATTGTCTGGCATATCAATGGCCCCCTTACCCACACAGTACTCCATATATCTTGATCTGACTTTGCAAGCGTTTTGGGGGGGCAAGCCAGGACGGCCAGCTTCAAGGGCCATCAGGATGGCATTTTCTGGTAAGTCTGCATCAGGGCCAACTGAGACCACATAGTTCGGTGAGTGTTTTTTTTTTAAATTGTGCAGAATGCAGCAGGAAAGCACAATATGATTCAGTTTATATTCTGCCATGTGGATGGGTGTCAAAAATAGGTGGGACCGGCTGGCGATTATCCCAAATGTGTTCTCCACTACTCTTCGGGTTCTGTACAGCCGGAAATTAAAGACCCTCTGGTCCGGGGTGAGGGTCCTCATCGGGAAAGGCCGCATCAGATGGCTTGACAGCGCAAACGCCTCATCCGCGACGAAGACGAAGCCCAGACTGCCACTCTGGAGACGCCAGTATGACTCCACCGCCTGTGGAGTCAAACAAGAAAAAAAATTTGTAATTTTGCACATAAACATTGCAAGCAGATTAGAAACAAACTAGGGCTCATAATGGAGATATCATATGACTATTGAACTTCCTTTTTATCAGCTCGCCATACGTCTTGTACGTCACTACATTCATAATTGTTGGCCAACATTTGTGTGACCGTGTATGCAAGACAAGTTGGAGCCAACAACCTTCAAACAAAATTCCATGGTTTTGTTGTCGGAAAGTCTGATCTTGTGTACGGGGCATAAGAGTTCTGTAACAAACCTGTAAAATTGTTGGCCAGAGCTTTTGAAAGGTGCGCAATCTAGGTACTTATATACAGTGGTGTGAAAAAGTGTTTGCCCCCTTCCTCATTTCCTGTTCCTTTGCATGTTTGTCACACTTAAGTGTTTCGGAACATCAAACCAATTTAAACAATAGTCAAGGACAACACAAGTAAACTCAAAATGCAATTTGTAAAGGAAGGTGTTTATTATTAAAGGTGAAAAAAAATCCAAACCACCATGGCCCTGTGTGAAAAAGTGATTGCCCCCTAAACCTAATAACTGGTTGGGCCACCCTTAGCAGCAACAACTGCAACCAAGCGTTTGCGATAACGTGCAATGAGGCTTTTACAGCGTCCTGGAGCAATTTTGGCCCACTCATCTTTGCAGAATTGTCCTAATTCAGTTACATTAGAGGGTTTTCGAGCATGAACGGCCTTTTTAAGGTCATACCACAACATCTCAATAGGATTCAGGTCAGGACTTTGGCTAGGCCACTCCAAAGTCTTCATTTTGTTTTTCTTCAGCCATTCGGTGGTGGACTTGCTGGTGTGTTTAGGATCATTGTCCTGCTGCAGAACCCAAGTTCGTTTCAGCTTGAGTACACGAACAGATGGTCGGACATTCTCCTTCAGGATCTCTTGGTAGACAGCAGAATTCATAGTTCCTTTTATCACGGCAAGTCTTCCAGGTCCTGAAGCAGCAAAACAGCCCCAGACCATCACACTACCACCACCATATTTTACTGTTGGTATAATGTTCTTTTTCTGAAATGCAGTGTTCCTTCTACGCCAGATATACTTGGACACACACCTTCCAAAGAGTTCCACTTTTGTCTCATCGGTCCACAGAATGTTGTCCCAAAAGTCTTGGGGATCATCAAGATGTGTTGTGGAGAAATTGAGACGAGCTTTGATGTTCTTTTTGCTCAGCAGTGGTTTTCTCCTTGGAACTCTGCCATGCAGGCCATTTTTGCCCAGTCTTTTCCTGATGGTGGAGGCATGAACGCTGACCTTAACTGAGGCAAGTGAGGCCTGCAGTTCCTTGGACGTTGTTGTGGGGTCTTTTGTGACCTCTTGGATGAGTCGTCGCTGCGCTCTTGGGGTAATTTTGGGCGGCCGGCCACTCCTGGGAAGGTTCACCACTGTTCCATGTCTTCGCCATTTGTGGATAATGGCTCTCACTGTGGTTCGCTGGATTCCCAAAGCTTTGGAAATGGCTTTATAACCCTTTCCAGACTGATAGATCTCAATTACTTTCTTTCTCAATTGTTCCTGAATTTCTTTGGGTCTCGGCATGATGTGTAGCTTTTAAGGATCTTCTGGTGGACCTTACTGTGTCAAGCAGCTCCTATTTAAGTGATGCCTTGATTGTGAACAGGTGTGGCAATAATCAGGCCTGGGTGTGGCTAGAGAAATTGAACTCAGGTGTGGACAACCACAGTTATAGTATGTTTTAACAAGGGGGGCAATCACTTTTTCACACAGGGCCATGATGGTTTGGATTTTTTTTCACCTTTAATAATAAACACCTTCATTTACAAATTGCATTTTGTGTTTACTTGTGTTGTCCTTGACTATTGTTTAAATTGGTTTGATGTTCCGAAACACTTAAGTGTGACAAACATGCAAAGGAACAGGAAATGAGGAAGGGGGCAAACACTTTTTCACACCACTGTACATATATATTTCCCCTAGTCTCTACTTCAGGGAAAAAAAATCTCTGCATCCATGGTGATGACATCTTCATTTTTACATGGGACAATATAATTTTATAATCTACTCAAAACACCTCCAAGTGCTCTGGAAAATTGTCTGCAGCTCCAAAACACATTAGGGCCTCAGGTATGTCTTCTTTAACATAATCAGATCATGATCAACAGTCAGGACAATAGTCAGAAATAAGGTAGCTAGACAGTACTGTATGTAAGCAGCTTGGTTAGGCTGCAATATAAAAGGGAGTGATGAGGCAAGTTTTATGTTGCAATAATCATAGTCACAAATCTTTTTGAATTCTGAAGCATCAGAGTAGCATTCAAATTTTGATGGGCAACTTAGGATATTCTCTTCTGCAAGCGGTAGAAATCTGGCAGCTGAGGTGAAACATTGTCCCACACCTTAAAGCCCCATACACACGCGTGGATTATCCGAGGACCAGGTCCGTCGGACCATGTCCGTCATACTTTGTCTGATGTTGGTTTTGCGTACACACGGTCAGACAAAGTTGTCGGAAAATCCGATCGTTCTGAACGTGGTGACGTTTGTTGCCTACGACGGGACTACGTAGAGGCTAGTAGCCAATAGCTTTGGTCTTGTAATGTGATCTGATCATGCGTAGCACTTTGTCCGGTCGGACAACCGTACACACGATCGGATTTGGTGTGATCGGACCGTGTTGTCGGCAAATCTATCCAGCAGGAGATAGGACTTTGTCCGTCAGACAATCCGACGTACACTGTCCGATGGTGCATACACATGGTCTGATTTTTCAACAACATTGTCCGATCGGACAGAATCCATGCAAAAATCCGACCGTGTGTATGGGGCTTTACAGTGTCAGAACACCAGAATAGCCTGTAAACTACAAGGCGTAATGCAGGATTTAAACTGCAGAAAACATTACTAATTTGGCAGCTGAGGTGCAGCTTTAGAAACATTGTGTGGCACCTTTACATGCTTGGCCACCAAAATAGGCAGCAAATTTGAGGCACAAATTGGGATTTACCCTGTAGTAAACATTATAAATTTGGCAACTAAAGTACAGTTGCTGAAACATTGTGTGGCATCTTTAGTGTCAAAGCATCAGAATGAGCAACAAATCTTAAAGGCACAATGCAGAATTAAACCCGCAGCAAAAATGATAAATATGACAGCTGAGGTGCGCCTGTAAAAAACACTGTATTGTTCCGTTGTAGTGCCAGAGCATGAGGATAGGCCGGGCGAGGTGGCAGAAGTTGGTAATGCTGAATGGAATGGGTGGTAGTTGTATGAGAATTATTATTTGATCTGTGGCATTACTAGAAAGGGTTTTATAGTCACTGGTAATCCAAGACCGAATAATTTTACTGAAAATGAACCAGGCCACTTGGTCAAGGGACAGTCAGAGTCACCTCTCCGTAACAAAAACCTTCTGCTGCATTGATGGCGCTCTCAGACAACACATACTGACTACAGGGCAAGTAAGATACTCCAGTGCAATGTGTGCAATTGCTGGCCAGCAACCCAGTCTGTCCAATAGTCCATGGGGTCCTGTCCACATCAGCCCTGTACCCAATGTAATCAGCAATCATGTGGTTCAAGTGCTGCCTGCAGCCAGGCCTGGCCACTGTGGTTTTAAAAAATGAATAAAACAGCGATGAGGCAGCTGCAACCTTTGCTGAGCCTCCTTTCAGGGATCAGAGGCATGTTGGTCATCAGAAGGAATCCTGCCACCATCAGGAAATGTTGCAACAAGTGATATGGCGACTTTTACCTACCTTACTTATACCCTTAACCACTTGCTTACTGGGCATTTAAACCCCCCTCCTGTCCAGACCAATTTTCAGCTTTCATCGCTGTCACACTTTGAATGAAAATTGGGCGGTCATACAACACTGTACCTAAATGAAATTTTTATCATTTTTTTCCCACATTTGATCACCTCTGCGGTTTTAATTTTTTGTTAAAAAAATGTAAAAAGACCGAATTTAATTTTTTTTTTATATTTTGGTATAAAATTTTAAAATAGGTAATTTTTCTCATTCATTGATACACGCTGATGAGGCGGCACTGATGGGCACTGATGGGTGGCAGTGGTGGGCACTGATGGGTGGAAATAATGGGCACTGATCGGTTACACTGATAGGCAGCACTGCTAGGTGGCACTGATTGGCACCACCGGTGGGTATTAATAGGTGACACTTGTGGGCATTGATAGGTGGCACTGGTGGGCACTGGCAAGTGGCAATCGTAGGTGGCACTGACGGGGTACATTTAATTATTTTTTTAATATTTTGTTATAAAATTTTAAAACAGGTAAGTTTTCTCCTTCATTGATGTACGCTGATGAGGCGGAACTGATGGGCCCTGAGGGGGCCGTCATATGACGGGCTCCCGGAAATTCAGGTCCGCGCTGTGGCCATCATTCAGCTATAGGGCGGACGGCAAGTGGTTAAGGATACATAACATAAGTGATTAAAACCTTTTGTCTATATATGAATCAACCCATGCAGTTGCAGCTATTATGGATAGAATTAAAAATGAATGATAACTGTGCGAAAAGAATAACAATCAAATTTATTTATACAGAAAAGAAATGTTAGAAAAATCAGAGATTACCAAATATAGTATAGTGATGTTACAAATGCCGTGTTGCCAGTCTACAAAGATATTTAATGCAAAAAGTAGATATGGTTACAACTAACATACACATGCTATCAAGGTATTTAAGACAAACCCTGGGATAGAAAAAGTTACAGAAGAGAAAAGAGACATAAGATGATACATTACGTAGACAGCCCTTAAGTGACTATTCTTGCAAGGGGGGGGGGGGGGACACTGAGAGGAAGAGAGGGTGAGTAGCTCTCTGTACTGCTTTTATACCCCCCTCTACCCCTACTCCCATCAATGCACGTTCTACCCTCCCTGGAACCTCGTCATTGGTCCAGAGTTGCATCAAATTCTGATTGGCTGTAATTTAAGTCTAGTTAAACATCATACCTAAACATTAGACTCTCTTTGGTGCCTCTATGTCTGCCTTCATTAAGTCTATCTCTTGATTTAAAACAGTTAGCCCTCTTTGATCTTAATATAACCAGTTACGAAATTAGCATATCAAGCCCACAAGACCAAGTGGAGACACAATGTCTGATATGACAAACAATAGGGTAACTTAGTTATCACCTGGCCATTGAAGACATTAAGCAGCTTTTGAGAAACAGGAAAAATAAGTAAGCTGGGCCATATCTCATCATAATATCGTAAAATATATCCTGTACATCATCTTCCTGTAAAAACACATATATACATATATACTGTATATCTAAAGGGGCATGGGAAGTCCTCACAATGGTTCCCTTGAAGCTCCTTGATATAAATATTAATTTTCCACACCAGTTCCTCCTGAAGTTCATTCTTGAACTTATGCCCTCCCTCAATGATCCTGTACCCGCCCACAACAGTCCAGAACCCCTGACCCTTCCCCTCCACCACTGAGGCCTCCTCTTCCTTTTTTGAACACGTACGAATATGGTGTAATGGTTGCACCGCTTAGAGAATATTAGAGAAGGAAAAGGAACAGAAGAGAGGTGAGTAAGAGTTTACGGAAGTAAAAATAAAAAAAACTACAGATTTAATGCTGCTCCAACCAAGATTTTTAGTTTAGATTCTATTTTAGACTGTTAAAGAACATTGAATCTGTATTCAAAAAAAATAAATACATTAGTTGCCCTAAAAACTATTGCTGACTGCTAAAAACAAAAAAACAAAAACAAAAAAAATAATATATTTCTTTAACAAAAAGGGCAACTCCTCTCCCATTAGCAGTATATTTGCATGTCAGGTACACAGATATTAACAAAGATAGAGAAAAAAATGATTGAAACTTTTAGAATTTAGGTAAACCTGACTGCACATTATTACTCAAATTGTTATAGGCTTCTCCCCAAAAAAAAAAATATAGTGCTAGGGTCCTCTTTTAAATGTGCACAATACTCTACTTTGGTCTATTAATAGTTACCCACATCGGGACAGCAACAGGGTGGAGTTTACTAAAGCTGTGGCCCTTGACTGTACCTGAATGAACTTTTCCCATTAGGAAACCTTAGTTTGAGATATTTGGATTAACCTCTTTTGATCTTAAGATCACCCAAATCATCCACTCCACTCCTCCTAAGACATCCTTATTCCCAGCTCCCTTGTTACCTCCTCCCATGCTCAACATCAGGACCGCTCAAGAACCTCTGGAACTCCCCACCCCAATATGTCCAGCCAGTTCCTACTTGTCCACCACTAGGTGATCCCTAAAAGCTCTTTTGTTCTATGAAGCCTACCCCACCTCCACCTAAAATGTCACCTTACCAGCTCCATATCAGATATTACACAGCAGCTATTATTTTTGTACAACCCTCCTCTCCTTAGATCATAAACACCTTGAGCAGGGCCCTTTTATTCACGCCCTGCACAGACTGTTGGCACTATCTAAATTCTGTTGCCCAAACTACCCAACTAACCAACTTTTAACTCCTCCCCAAATCCCAACGGAAGTTTCAGTAGGTGTAAGGAGATGTCAGGTTTGCTATAAAACCTTTCTTTAGGGGTGATCGGGGTACAACCTGTATAATGTATAATGCATAATGTGTATCCAGCTTGAGGAACTGCTGCTACCAGACACAACTAGCCAACAGGCAAAGAAAAATCCCTTGCAGCACTGGGGCGCCAGGGTTCACTGAACTGTACAATTCGAGCCAACCGGTGTGCCTTGAAACACACAGATATTAGTGACAGATACGCCACAGACACATTAGACAATTGGTAACAAATAGCCACATAAAAACAGACAAACAGGAAACTCTAGGAGCAAATAGAGTCGCATGGTGACACTGGGCAGGAATCAGGCCTGAAATACATTTGGAGACACACAGAGAGACTGCTAGGGACATTAACATACATTAGCCTGAGGCGATGAGCCAAAAGTAAGCACTGGCTGGGCATGTAACTAATTAAAATAACAGCAGGGGGGTTTAGCAGTCTTAAATAAGTCTACACAAAAGTCAGCATAGCCACTGATTTTTGAGGATTGGATTCAACAAAAAGAAAAAAAATTTTTGTATAAAGTTGTCTATGGAGGCTGTGATTTACTTTTGTTCTGAAAGCCATGAAACCCAATTATCGAATCTGAGGGATAAAACACCAATAAAATTTTAGTAATAAACATTACATTTTTCCTCCTAGAAACAAAATAAACCAATGGTTATATACCTGTAACAAGACATTAGCATATGAAATACAAACATACATTATATTACATTCCATGAAGAAAGTCTTTCTTATTTGTTTTGGAACAGTGCACTTTTTTTTTTTAAATACCAAAAATTGTTGATATGAACTTTAATTACCCTTCCACGTGGACTTTGCACGTACCCTTCCAGCTCAACTTTAATTACCCTTCCACGTGGATTGTTTTATGGTATACCATTAATTTCCCCCAAAAAATGTATTCACCATGGTGAGAAAAATAGTTAGCAACTCATAATAAACCTTTTAGCGGTACCATTCATCTACAACTCATAATACCTCACCACAAAGAACCGCTTGCAGAACTGTCTCTCTGGAAAAAAAACAGTTATTTTAGTAAATACACATTTCAATTCACTATTACAGATATTTATCTTGGCTCAGGTAATTTGCATGTCGATACAGTTTGCTTTACACTCTCACCGACCTGGTCAGAAAGAAGCGGGGTCATTTGGGTGGGTTCTCAGCAGTTGAGACAACAGACCTCAGAGTTAGATGACACAACATATATTGCATATTCCACACACACACACTCACACAATTAGCTAGGTTAAAAACAAACTCTAGACATCACACATATCAGCATGTTTTCTATAATAACCTGTACTTCTTAAACCCATAACATTCGTTTGGTAAGGTTGAAATTCTTTCAGAAATCCATACCATTTCATTAGCCCCTTCTCAGCCTGTATGGATGCATTCTCAGGATTTTGGAACAAACGGCTTTGTTTTAGATGACTGAGAATGTTCGATGGCTACAACTGGATTAATAGCCGGCTATTTACAAGATTTGGTGGCATTTTTTTTTTTAAACTCTTACCTTTCAGGGATTTAATCCTGCAGAAACAGCAGGGATGGAACATTGTTGGTACATATCTTAGGTGTGGATGATGTCTCCCTGAGTTCAGACATACCCGTACAGACGTACAGATAATTTACTGTGGCTGAGGATAACATATTTGACCAGGTTGAGAGTCACAGTACAACAAAACTTGGGTTTCACCGATACTAGTATCAGTATCGGTGCCGATACCGAGCATTTGCACGAGTACTTGTACAGATGCTTAATCCAATAGCACCCGGAAGTCAGTGGCTGGAGAGAAGACAGAGGGAGTCAGCGTGCCGCCAACATGCTGGCAGGTAAGCCAGCATGGGCAGGGTAGGGACACAGCCGCTATGTTTTGCTAAGACAAATAGTTCCGTCAGAATCGTCGATCCATCAGATTCGGTAATGGAAGTGACGTTCTTTCAGAACACCGAGATGCCAAGTCTCCCCCAGTTTTTCCGCAGCAAAATTACAATCATTAAAAAATGGTTTAGAAATTTTTTTTATTAAAAAAATAGCAACATAACATAAACACATAAACATTTAAAATATGAGCTCTGGTCAGAGATATGTACCATCATTCAATTTCTACAATGATCTTACCATACAACAGTACGTATTATTTAGTCAAACATCTGGTATGCAAATTACCAACGCGTTTCGACGTGCGTGGTCAAAGTCTTCCTCAGGAAATTAATTTGCAATGAAGTGTGTAAATGGGCAATCTCCTGACCAGGGTTCCTTTAAAAATAAGTGATCCCAAGCATTCGTGTCACACACACACCAGGGGAAAAATTTGCTCCCATGTGACTAACAAGAAGTCACGCCAAAAAGCAACCAACGAGCAATGGGGAAAAGAGAGAGGTCCTGACACCTTAAAATGAGGATCACAGTGGCCAATGCATAAATAATTTAAGGTTAATGCCAGATTGAAGTCAGCATGGTCCCCATGCTGCCATGTAAAGGCCCACCTGGTTAAAGATGGTGTGGGGTCAGCCACTTCTCTGCCTGGGCCTGAAGAGCTGCTAGCAGCTCTGGCCCAGTTTGGCTCCTGTCTCCCAAACATATAAGCTACAACATGCAGAAGCATTTGTCTTCAACAATACATAGACTCTGGGGAAATTTGGGGGGACTGCTGGTTCCAAAGAGTAGGAGGAGGAGGCCAGTGGAAAGGTGATTGTGCTTTCATAATTGAGCAAGACACGTGGTGACACCACATTTTGCATTCTTCCCAGCAACCAGAAGATTGACCCAATGTGCCATGAAGGATATGTGGTATCTCTCTATCTAGGCTTAATGGATCGTGTGGTCATGTGTACTTTACAATTAATAGCTTTGGCCAGTGACACAGATGCATTACATTTCACATGCTGGTGGAGAGCAGAGATGGCCTTTGGGGCAAAATAATGACAGCTGGGTAACCAACACTGAGGTGTAGCACAGTCCAAAAACTCACAGAAGGAGATTAATTCCAGAGAATTGGGAGCAGCTTCTAAGTCAGCAGTTTTGCCATGCTGGCATTATACACTAGGCATGGGATGATTTGGAGAAATTTTTTTTTCTTCTGTTCCAACAGCTGTGGAAGAAAAACTTGTCTTGGGAAGGGTGCAGCTGGAAAAGGCAGGGTGGGTTTAGGAGAAGTTTGCAGAAGTTCAAAGCCTTTGTTTGACCTTCCGCAGCTTGGCCCCATGACCCTCTTTTTTGCTTCATGTAGCATCTTCTAAGTCTCAGTAGCCTCATTAGGAGACTTCTCCCTCTCACTAGAGGCCAAAAGTGTTGTAGCAGATGCAGCAGCAGAATGTTGTTGGGGGGAGCAGCAAAAGTACAGACCAAGGAGGAGGAGTGCTGTCCACTTGTCACATTGAAGTGATGTTCCCACCAAGCTCTGTAGTACAAAGTTGTTTTTCAGCATGCTTGTTTGTGTGCTAAAATGGCTGGTGTTTTTTCCACAGCTAATACACTGCAGACCACAACAATTCTTTTGGCAACAGATATGTAAAAAAAAGGATAACACTGCAGAGCTTTGTGGGCTGGACCTAGGAATCGCAGTGGCCTGAACCTGTGGGACAGTGCCACTAGATAAGGGTCTACAAGAGGCTGATATGAAGTCAAACTAGTTGGAATTCTTTGATCGTTCATTTCACATATAACTGTTTTCACTAATTGTTTTATTTTTTATTTTTATAGTTTAGCTTGAAACATAACCCCATTATTTTGTATCCTAAATATAACTTTACCCAAACATCTAGCCTTGTAACCCCCCCCAAAAAGGTATCTATCAGGTTGATACCTATCCTAACAAGCAAATACCTTTAGTGCTGATGCTGATTTCTGTTGATCCTGAAACACAGGTACCTTTTCACCACAGTATTTCTTGTAATATTGAATAACTAATTAATAATGAAATCCTGGGAACAGAACCATGGAAATCAAATAATATAATATAATAATTATATTTCTAGTACCAGAATCCAGAAAAGGAAATTAAGGCCTGAATGGACAGATTTTCGGCTTGTCAGTTTGACATCAGTTTGAGGCACTTCTGAGATCATTCAGATATCATTGACAGGTGAATTTGACCTGCAGTTGATCTAACTTTGACCTGCTTCAAACCGTCCATTCCCATAGGCTTGTAATGCAAAACCAGCTTAACTGCTTCCCGCCTGCTGTATTGTCAAATGACGGGCGGGCATCGGCGGCACTCTCATATGATGTCCTCCCACTCTGCGCATGCGTGCCCATGGGGGCGTGCAGCGATCCGTGGTGTGCTCTGTCCGAGGAAATTCCGGTTATCGACATTCCTCACACTGACAGTGCCCAGCAGTGATTCCAATCAGTGCTCAGCAGTGATGCCAGTCAGTGCCCAGCAGTGATGCCTGTCAGTTCTGCCTTTCAGTGCCCATTAGTGCCTGCTCATCAGTGCTGCCTATCAGTGCCACCAGTCCGTGCCCATTAGTGCTGCCAATCAGTGCCACCTATCAGTTTCACCTATCAGTGCTGCATATCAGTGCCGCCTATCAGTGCCCATCAGTGCTGCATATTAGTGCCTCTTCATCATTGCCACCTCATCAGTGCCCCCTCATCAGTAGGAGAAAAATTACTTATTTACAAAATTCTATAACAGAAACTAAGAAAAAAAAAATATTTGAAAAAAAAGCCCTTTGGTGATTAAATCTAAACAAAATAAAGCTCTATCTGTCTCAAAAAAATGATAAAAATGGCATATGGGTACAGTGTGGCATGACTGTGCAATTGTCACTCAAAGGGTGACAGTACTGAAAGCTGAAATTTGGCCTGGGCAGGAAGGGGTAAAAGGCCCCAGTAGGTAAGTGGTTAAACACTTTCAACACTGGCTTTTAGACTGTTATACAATCTATAACAGAAAAACAACAAAGCAGAACAGAATTTGGTGAAACATAAAAAGCAGATACATAGTAAAGGTATCCCCCTAAGTACAACAGTACCTTCAGCTCTCCCTCCTGACTTGTAGTTGTGTTGTTATTGTAATTGTTTATAATATGCTTAGAGAGAAAGGATTGTTCCCTTATAGGCTTTCATTTTTTGGAATCCTCCCAGCAAACCTGTGCTTTGCTCATGTAGTGAAAAGCAATTGGTTTGCTTTAACCTCTTCTGGACCGTCCCACGCAGATATACTGTGACATGGCGGCCCTCCTGCATGAAATCACGTACCTGGTGACTCTCTCTTGCTGTGTCCAATCAGTAGCCAATCAGCGTCCAATGTTCGCCGGAACCCCAGGATCATTCTCTGGCGAGGCAGAATGGCAGTCTGCCTATGCGAGCAAGGCAGACCACCGTTCTGTGAGAGGGGAAGATGGAGATCTTGTGTTTCTGCTGTTAGAAAGCACTCCCAGGGAACACATTTAAAGAGGGAGTCCACCTAAAAAAAAAATATTAAAAGCCAGCAGCTACAAATACTACAGCTGCTGACTTTAAAATAAATGGACACTTACCTGTCCCAGGGTCCAGCGATGTCGGCAGCCAAAGCCAAGCAGTCGCTTGGTTCTGGGCTGCTGATGCCGCCGCCATTCTCAGCAGCGTTGCGGCTTCACTTCCCGGTTCCCTACTGTGCACACTCCTTCCCCTCATATGAGAGCGCTGGTGCTTGGTGATTGGCCAAATGCTGTCACATGGGCTTTTAAAGAGAATCCCTGGCCTTGTGTAAGCTCCAGCTAGCGCATAAATTCCTTTACTTACTCCTGTTGACTGAGTAACAGATTAGAGAAGGAAAAGTGCTCCTAGGGGGAAGGGAGCAACCCGTTGCTTTTGCCCTGTATGGAAAACATAAAGTATAGATTTGTTTTAATCCCATTTATTGGCTCTGCATATATTGTCTTACTATAATAAATCTGTCATTGTAGTTTTAAGGCCACATATTGCATTGTTTCCATTACATACCATCGATATTCGTTTGTAGACATTACCTTTCTATAAACAGGCTTTGAAAAACTTGAAAATGTAATAAAAAAAAAAAGGCACAAACTCTTCCAACTTGTGCTGTAAGATTTCATTGGCACAAATTACAACTTAGGACAATGTGATTTAGTAAGAGAAAATTAGAATGTCTTTTCTACATAAAATGTCTCTTCTTTAAACCACATTGCAGAGCCTTCAGCACAAACAGCATGTTCCAGGTTTATGTGTTCCAGCTTTTCCATTAACGGGACAATGTGATATCTTTAAAACAAATGTGTGGTCTAAATGTAAATTGCTTTGTTTGAAAAAAAAAAGATAGCATACAAACATGCAAATGCCAACATTTAATAACTATTGGGTTATTATTGCACGAAATGCAATGTTAACTAAATGCATTATAAGGCGGACAATATAATACTGTACATATATATATCACTAGACATCACCCAAAGCCATGTCTCCTTGGACTGTCTTCAGACTTTGTTGGCAGCTAAGTCAAGCGCTTTAAGTCTGGATGAGAATTTCCCTGGTAAATGTCAGCATTTTACTGTCTTACAGATTTTGTTTCAAAAGAATGCATTGCAAAAGAAAACAATTTTTGGTGTGTAATATAAGCTTTCAACACCTCTCAAATATAGCATATAAGCCAAACATTTCTTTCCACTAAGATGTTATATGGTGAAAACTGAAGAGAACTCTACAAAGGAAAATGTAAGTGAGGTTAATAGTATTTGACGTGCACCTATAGAGAACCTAACAGTCACTTAATGATGAATTACTAGAACACATGATATTTCCTAGGAGGAAATCTACATTGTCTGTTTCTTTCTGGTGTTAAAAAACACAAATATACATTTAAGTATTCCTTAGTACATCACTTGTGGAAACTACAAACACTTGATCATTATTAGGACTGGTATTATTCACTAGCATCTGCTAACTGGGTCTTGTTCCATGAAAGGAGAAAAGCAGAGATTCCCATTATAATTCCTGTTATTGGATACTATCCTAACAGCGTGAAAGCAGAAGCAGCCAGATCTGTATTTCTCATCAGCTGAATAAAAAACTGAAAAATGGAAGGTGGATGCCAGGATATTACAAAAGTTTCTTAACTGTGTTGGACTATTCCTGTTTAGTTTCTTTTTTCCTTTTCTTTTCTTTTTTTTTTCCCTTCTGTTCATTTTTTTCTTTATTTTTCTTTATTTAGTTTTCTTCATTTTTTTTTCTCTTGTATTGTACCTTAAAAAACACCACCAATCCTCTTGCTTATATTATCAAGGTACCACCCTTGTAAAAAGCCAATTTTTAACCTGATTCTTAATGATAATTGACAGTGCTACTGAAAACTGGCATTTGGAAAAAGAAAAGCTATCTCTGTTGCAGGTTTACTACTTGAGACCGTCCAGAATATGTATGAGCAAATGTGCTTGAATTTGATTCATGGCTGTTCGTGAAACTCATCATAAATTCCAGAAATTGTGAGCTTAAATCAGAACCCCCATTAAAGACAATGGTAAATGTTTTTTTAACGAGGTCTTGCCCTGAATCATAGCAGACTACATGCCCTCAACATGGGGAGGGTACCTTGCCAGGGGTGACACCGGTGTGGCATGGGCTGCAAAGTCTCGGAGGTCCACCAGTTGAAATGGCAGCTGTAAATACAGAAATTTTGCCAAGCTGCCATTGATCCAAGGCCAGTGTTTCTTAACCTTTTTTCAGTTAAGGCATTAATTATGAACAATCTCAAGGCACTGCATTCTAAAATGTAAAGAACTATTCTAATAGTTTTACATAATGCAGCGACATCCACACATAGGACACCCAATATTAGAGAGGATTTATTCTTCTAGAGCAATTACACTTTTGCACACTGATACTGACTAGTATTCCTATGTTTCTCTTCTCCCTTAATTTCTCTCCATCAGTTAGCTAATGTGACCCCAGTGTTAAGGGAGAGGGGCAGAGGAGGGTCAAACAAGGATGCTGTCTGTGGGGGCAACAGACTTCCTACTTATCAACTGATAACATTATTGGTTGTTAGGATGCCAGTGTCTAGAAAGTCATAATGGTACATAATGAAAACCTGTGGCTTTGTGTAACTAAAGGGCAGGCTTCATTCACCTGCTGGCTTGTATACAATTTTTTATACATTTTTAGGCATTTTGCCAAGGCACCCCTGAGGGAACCTCTAGGCACCCGGGGTGCCTGTGCACCCTGGTTGAAAAAGACTGCTCTAGGCATCCTGCAGCTGAAATAGAGATGCTTAATTAGTCACTTGACCTCCCTTCATGGCCAGGGCATTTTTTACTATTCAGCGCTCTGTTAATTTAATTGGCAATTGCATATTCATGCAACACTTTACGCAATGAAAGTTATTACATTTATTTTGCACACAAATAGAGCTTTCTTTTGGTGGTATTTGATCTCCACTGGGTTTTTTATTTTTTAGTATACAAATGAAGAAAGACTGGAATATTTAAAAAACATAACAATATTTTCTACTCTATCTGTTATAAAGCATATCCAATAAAAAAATTTTGAATTTCTTCATAAATGTAGGCCACAATGTATTTTGCTTTGTGTTTTTGGTATAAAAAACCCAAAAAGTTGTATTTATGAACGTTATAGCATCTACAAACTATGGTATATAGAGTATACTTGATTTTTACGCAGTGACAGACTGTAAAGGCGGTGATCAGCAACTTATAGTGGAATAGTGATAGGGTGGCAATCTGGCGCTAACAGACACTATCTGGGAGGGTCACTAACTTACACTGACGTTGCTAGTGACACTAACATAGTGATAATACTGTATACTGACACTGTACTAATGACACTGGCTAGGAAGGAGTTAAAATCTAGGGGCAATCAAGGAGTTAACTGTGTGCCTAACAATGTGTAATGTGTGCTGATTCTATTTTTTTGATCTGGCTGTTTTTCTCCCTGCTTTTCACGGAAGCAAGAAAGAGCCAGATCGCTATTCCCTGTTTTTGTCAACACAGAACTCTGTGTGTGATTGGACACAGTCAATCAGCTAATTTCAGCGAAAATCATTGGCTGAAATCTGCTGCCAAATTCATGCTGTGTCCAATCAAATCACGGATCAACAGGGGGCACTCATGCACCCGGGAGAAGGCCATCATGTCCTTACATGATTGTGGCAGTACCTGTCACCCGTTCGCAGTATATTTTCTGTGAGCAGTCGGCAGGTAGATAAGGATACTTCTGGAGATGGTACAGTAACTTGAGGAGTAGAGTTGGGTGAACGGTTCAGCCCGAGCATTAGTTCAGGTCGAACATTGGCTGTTCGCTCCGTTTGGGGAACACCCGAATTTGAAGGGTGTTGCAGAGTGTTCGTCAGATGTCAGTATAAGCTGGTTGTTAAGGAGCGGGGCCAGGAAACTGGCTGCGGCGTCTCTTACAACCGATGAGTCTTCAGCTGTCTATAGGCTTCTCCGCTGACAGCTGAATAAAAAAAAAAAAACGTTCCGGTAAAATGTATTCATTTTTTTAAATGGCGTGGGGCCCCGCCAAAATCATTACCAGACCCTTATCTGGGCATGCAGCCCAGCAGCGTCAGGAAAGGGGGGCGTGAGAAAACCTTAACTTGCTGAACTATACCAGGCCACATGCCCTCAACATGGGGGGGTGGGTGCTTTGGGGCACCCCAAAGCACCTTGTCCCCATGTTGATGGGTACAAGGGCTTAATCCCCACAAGCGTTGCCGGTGGTTGTGGGAGTCTTTTATTTCTTTAGAAATTTCATTTTTGCTACAGCAAGTTCTATATATGCTACAGATGTGCCTTTACAGGCAGACTAAGGGGACCCCCCAGGCACTATATTTAAACAGTTTTTTTTTATTTTTGTTGCTGCAGTTTAAGCATCATTAAAATCACTGCTCCTGAAAAAACAATTGTTTTTAAAAACATTTTTTGCATTGACACATGTCTCCCAGGGTAGTATATAAGCCTTCAAAATGGGCACTTTTTCCTGTTTGGCTCCCATAGACTTCAATGTGGTTCGCCATTCAGGTGAGAACGTTTCCCCTCTTCGGGAGTTTTGCTGCGAGACGAACAAGAGGGTGTTCGGCCCATCTAGTTAGGAGGCTTAATAATGCAGTTTAAACGTAAGATTGACTCTACAATGTGTGACCCTATGCTGACCCTCTTCCCTGTTTGATGTGCTATAATTAGGCCTCTCAAACCGTTTGTCAGACCCAGAGTCTGCTTGACTCGGAATTCTCTGAAAACTTTGGAGGGGTCCGTGTGCTGTTTTTTTTTTGCCAGTAATTTTAAATCTTTTTTTTATTTTTCATTTGTCAATGCTTTTAAAATATACTGCCCCTGGCCAAATGGAAATTTAAAAAAAATTTGTTTGCATTGCTACATGTTCTCCAGGGTAGTGCAAACCCCACTCCCATGCTATTTTTATGACAACCCATATTTTTTTCTTTTTTGTTCAGTGGTGTTCAGAGGTGGCCTCTAAACCTCTTTGAAGTTCACTGAACCCTGCTCAAACTAAATAAAGGGCAGTTCAACTAATACATATTTTTGTGGATTTTGGGAATCAGCGAAAGTCGAAAAGTGAGGAGGAGTGTGGGCCTTTTACTGCAGACTGGTATCATACACACTCTCTTGCATTACTCCAGGCTGGGTCCCTGAGGGTCCAGTCATAGAATGCAGAGAGCTGCTCGCTAGTGAAGCGGGCAAGCACAACACTCCTTCACTACCAGAAGAACTGTCACCCCTGCCAGTCATGTATCCTGGCTGATTTGCTGCCTTAAGCAATGACACAAACACTGTAGTCTCTAACATTGACACATTAACTTCCACTGGACAGTATTGTGTGTTAGACCCATGTATTGTATCTTCCTGTAGCTCAAACCCCTTTTTGTGCTGCAAGCCTTGTTCTTTAGATACACTGTGCATGCACCCCTTTGACAGACTTCAGACCAGGCAATTAACAGCTAATGGTAACTTAAAAGAAGTAAGGCACATATACAGGAACAGTTCTTGTAAAGCAGCTTCTCATACACATTCCTCTACAAAGTTCTCTAAGTGCCCAACAAAGTGACTGTACCTTAGGCAGATGGCAAATGTCCATTAAGGCAAAAAATCCACAGAAGGTAGCAAAGAGTCTATTGAGTCCATGGTCAGCATCAGTGGCGGCCCGTGCATTGTGGGCGCAGGGGCGCCGCCCTCCCTATTCATGTGCCCAGCCCCTTTCAGGACGCCATACACATGAAATACTATGACGGGGATAGGAGGGGCGTGTGTATTTTGAAGCATGTGATTCTAATAGGCTTCAAAATAGGGTGGGCTCTGGACGCATAGCACTGCATCCCGGTCCCACCCTGTTGTGTGCCATAGCGAATTAATTTTCGCTATTAACATTCCTCCCTGCCAATCAGCAGGCAGGTCAGTGAGACATGTCTCCCGATTGGCCAAAGCATTAGGCGATCCTATTGGATCCTATTGGATGCCTAACGCTTTGACGGATGAGGAGACAAGCGGACACAGGAGCCGCAGCCGCCGCTTCCCACAGAGGAGGAGAGCCGCCGAGGAAGAGATGCGAGGAAGAGAGCCGCCGAGGAAGAGCCGCCGAGGAGGAGAGTCGCCGGTTCCCGCCAAGGAGGAGAGCCCCGTCACTTCAGGAGAGTGGCCGCAGGGGGAGTTTAGTGAAGTGACAGCCGAGCCTGGCTGCATTTGACGGGCACAAGTGGCTGCATTTACTGGGCACAATTGGCTGCATATGAGGGGCACAAGTGGCTGCATTTACTGGGCACAAGTGGCTGCATTTGATGGACACAAGTTGCTGCATTTGATGGGCACAAGTGGCTTCATTTACTGGGCACAAGTGGCTGCATTTGATGGGGCACAAGTGGCTGCATTTGATGGGCACAAGTGGCTGCATACGATGGGGCACAAGTGGCTGCATATGATGGGGCACAGTGGCTGCGTATGATGGGCACAGTGGCTGCATTTGATGGGCACAATGGCTGCATTTGATGGGCACAGTGAGGCTGCAATTGATAAGGGCACAGTTTTCAGTTTGTTTGCGCCCCTCAAAAAAATTTGAGCACCAGCCGCCACTGGTAGGCAGCTACAAGTTCATGAGGGTCTCCAGGTCCAAGACTTTCACCAGGAACCCCAATTGGGCTCCCATCACCCCCTAAGGGAAAGGGTGGTGTGACCACTCCGGCAGAGTAACAGCTACATTTTTGGCAGCATTTCAGTGAGCCGTTTTTATGTGGATCTAGCTAAGCAATTTCTCCGATCCACCACAAATCTCCATTGTAACAATTTGCACCTGGCTGGCTTAGTAAACTTCAAGAAATTAGCACAGAAAAGAGAAAGAGCACAGCCTGACCCAGATAGCTGCAGAACATGAGTCAGCATAGCAGAAAAACATTAACCCCTTGTAGGCACCTGCCTACACACAGTCATGAAAGAAACACACTGTCAGGATAGACACATTCAGTCAAGGAAGACAAACTTACACAGTGTAGATAGACAAACACAGTCAAAGAGTCACACAGACACACAAACGCAGTCACAGTCACAGAACACATGGTCAGTGAGCAGACATAACAACAATCAAAGCACACAGTGCACAAATATTTCACAATGCCACTTATTAAGGTTGTGGTGTTGCTAGAAAAACATAGACACCATGGAGGAATTTTCATTTCTGTTTTTAACATAGCATTTACATTCTACTTGTATATAATGCATTAACCACTTCAGCCCCGGACCAATTTGCAGCCAAAGGACCAGGCCCCTTTTTGCGATTCGGCACTGCGTCGCTTTAATTGACAATTGCGCGGTCGTGCGACGTGGCTCCAAAACAAAATTGGCGTCCCTTTTTTTCCCACAAATAGAGCTTTCTTTTGGTGGTATTTGATCGCCCTTGCGGTTTTTATTTTTTGCGCAATAAACAAAAATAGAGCGACAATTTTGAAAACAATGCAATATTTTTTTGCTTTTTGCTATAATAAATATCCCCAAAAAATATATAAAAAAACATTTTTTTTTCCTCAGTTTAGGCCGATACGTATTCTTCTACATATTTTTGGTAAAAAAAATCGCAATTAGCGATTATTGATTGGTTTGCGCAAAAGTTATAGCGTTTACAAAATAGGGGATAGTTTTATAGCATTTTTATTAATATATTTTTTTTTACTAGTAATGGCGGCGATCAGCGATTTTTATTGTGACTGCGACATTATGGCGGACACATCGGACATTTTTGACACATTTTTGGGACATTTGTCATTTATACAGAAATCAGTGCTATTTAAATAGCACTGATTCCTATGTAAATGGCAGTTGTAGTGAAAGAGTTAACCACTAGGGGGCGGGGAGGAGTCAGTGTGACGTGTTGTGTGTTTTTTTTTACAGTAGGGGGCGTGGCTGTACGTCTGACGTCATTGATCGGCGTTCCCGATGAGAGGGAACAGCCGATCACTGACAGTCAGTGTAGGAAGCGCGGGGAGAGGTTTGTTTACACAAACCTCTCCCCGTTCTTCAGCTCCGTAACCCGATCGCGGGACACCAGCGGCGATCGGGTCCGCTGGTCCCGCGGCGGGGTCACGGAGCTCCCGACCGGGTCGCGAGCGCGCCGCTGCGCGACCCACAGGCAGGCACATGCACGATCACGTACAGGTACGTGATTTTGCCTGCCCGTGCCATTATGCCGACGTATATCGGCGTTAGGCAGTCGGGAAGTGGTTAATGTAAGTATGTGGCTTGGTTGATGTACAAGTGCGATGTGTTTACCAGCATACAGGAGATAAGGACAATCCATGGGCAGAATTGCAGCTTAATTACCTGGTCCGGTTAGGACACTACTGTATCTGCATGGAATTGCAGCTTAATTATCTGGTCCAGTTAGGACACTACTGTATCTGCATGGAGGTTGCATGTTCTCCCTGTGCTTACATGGATTTCCTGTAGGTACTCCAAGCTCCTCCCACACTCCAAAGACATGCAATGGGTTAATTGGCTCCTTCCTAAATTGGCTCTGGTATGTGTGAGATAAGGACCTTGGATTGTAAGTTCCTTGAGAGCAGGGACTGATGTAAATGAGCGCAAATAAAAATACCTATAATAAAATGATCAAAGCCTTTTAAAAACATGGCAGTACATGTACAGGAATGAGTCAACAGTTCGGACCGAACCTAGGTTTGGACCGAACTTTGGCTGTTCAGGCATTTGTATGAATGCCTGTTCTTTTGCCAGTTTAGCCCCCTGTTCAGTGGGAGCCACTACCACTCCTTTATATGATGGCTTCCCACTGTCAAGGGGTGGGGATTTCAGTGACATTACTGCCCAAATATGGCCACTGAAGTCACTATGACAAGCCTGGGTTCAGACAGGAGTGATGTGGGAAATCACATGTGATTCAGCCCACATTCACTGACTTTGCGGCGCTGCGCCGATTCCCAAAAGTAGTTTCTGCACTACTTTTGGCGACTTTGGGGGCGATTTCAATAGACATCTGTGCATGAACCCGCACCGATGTCTTTCAAATTGCCCTCGGAAGTCGGACTGAAATGCCGGTTTGGAATTGTGCTAGTTCAGCTGAACTCGCACGATTTCAAACCCGCCCTCATTGTAAACGTGGGCTTAGACGGGAATCCTACTGCATTCCTGTTCAAATCACATGTGAATCTTTGCAGTGCAATTTGAGCCCAATTGTTTTGTATGTATCGCACCGCAAAGGTATCAGTTTTAGGTATCGGAGCATTTGCACGATACCGGTATCGGTATTGGTGCAACCCTAATTTTTTTATTTCACTGTTGTAATTGATGATGGATTTATGAGGGATATTTTACTTCTTTAATAAAGGATGTCAAACATTTAGGTGTTTTTATTTCTAGACTCCATTTTTTTTTGTCATGTAAGGGGGGACTGGTATCTGAAAGCTGCCTTATTTTAAAAGGGGGCATCCCAATTCCAATAAGCTCCCACATTCAGAACCCTACAACAGCCATACGAGAGTTGTGGAGAAGAGGCCTGTGTCCTCATCAGCATGGGGATAAGGTGATTTGAAAGCCCCCCCGGCAAGGCACCCCCCCTCCCATGTTCAGGGCATGTGGCTTCATATGGGCAAGGAAGAGAGGCGCACGCTCAATTTTCCCTTTCCTGGTCAGCCAGCTGCATGCTCAAATTAAGGGTTTGGTATGGATTTTTAGATGGACTCCCATGCAATTTAGTTTTGTTTTCTACAAGGAATACCCCTTAAAAAAACAGACTGTAAGGGTCTGGTGTACATTGGGGGGGGGGGGCTACACTAATTTTTTTTCACTCTTCCTGTGAGATGTGCTACAGCAAAAATGGCATTTACAAAGAAAAAAATAATAATACAGCGTCAATTGGCAGCAAATTACATTTCATTACAGATTTTTTTTTTTTTTTTTGAAAGACACAGCACAATCTGCAAAGCAAATTTTTGGGAATCTTTGACCTTAGGGGTCTGTGTGCCATTTTTTTAAGCCCACAGTGACATTTTCTTTGCTAGCAATGTACAACACTTTTTTCCTTTTTTAACTTTTTTCCTAAATGTCAGTGCTGCTGCAGCACTTTCTGTACATCACAGAGATGCGATCCTTCACAGGCAGTATTAGGGTACCCCAGGCATCTGATTTAAAGGAATTAGGGATATTTAATGTTTCATTTTTAGCTTTAAAAAACACTCCTATTAGCCTAGAAAAAGGGGATTTTTGATTTGAAAGATTTGGCTCCCATTGATTTCAATGAGGTTCGGGTTCAGTATCCAAACTTCTTTGAAGTTCACTGAACCCTGCTTGAATCAAACCCAGGGCAGGTAAATGTATCCTCAAGGGGATTCAAATATATTTCCATGGGGAAAGGATGCATAACCTAGTCATGATCTGGAGAGTGAAAAGAGAGGACACAAATAAGGAGCTTTTTGTGGAGTAAAGAGAGAACAAGTTTTTTTGTTTCGTGTTTATCAGACTACTCATAAAGCAGAACTAAAGTTCCTATTTTTGTTAATGCAAACACTCTGAAATTAAAACTGAAATAGGGTGCAAGCATGTGCACATACAAAAAATAAAAATAAAAAATTACATGCTTTATAGCTTTTCCAGAATATTACCCAGCTGCTATGAAGGCATACCAGTCATTGGACCACTTGGTTTTAAGCAATGACTCAGTTAGCCAAATGGCTAAATTAATTGCTCAATTTTGGTGACTTTATCCACCCAAACTTCCAGATACTGCAGCTAGAAGTTATTCTTTTAGTGGCTCTATTACTACTCCTAAATCACAGCTTCCGGCAGCCCGCCCGCTGGCTAAATTGCAAACAAGTTTGTGGGCATCCCAGGTGATTTTATTGACCAAACATTTGGTGAATGATGTCAGTCAACATACCCATCTGGTTTGTTGACATTCATCTATGAGTAAAGTTACTGTTATATGTGGCAAGAGTCAGGAGAGTATCATCATGGCACAGGTTGTCTCGTTTGTGTTGATGGGGTGGATCATCGGGGCAATTATTCATTGTGATTGTCATTGGACTTACATTGTGGAACATGTTTTTTTTCTATTGTGTATGTGTGTTTATTTATTTTGTCAAAATGTTTTGTGCATAAGGAACACAAGGTACTATGTACACTATACTCAATCATAAAGGGGGAGGGATGGATACCTGGGGGCCTCCTTAGTAGGGATGAGACGAACACCCCCCGGGTTCGATTCTCACCAGAACATGCGACCGGACCGAAAGTTTGCACAAATCTAAAGTGCTATTTATAACGGCCAATATGCATGTTATTGTCCTAAAAAGGGTTTGGGAACCCGGGTCCTGCCCCAGGGGACATGTATCAATGCAAAAAGAAGTTTTAAAAATGCACGTTTTTTCTGGAGCAGTCATTTTAATGATGCATAAAGTGAAAAAAATAATATATTCCTTTAAATATCGTACCTGGGGGGTGTCTAAAGTATGCCTGTGAAGTGGCATGTGTTTCCCATGTTTAGAACTGTCCCTGCACAAAATGACATTTGTAAAGGAAAAAAAGCCATTTAACCACTTAAGCCCCGGACCAATTTGCAGCAAAGGACCAGGCCCCTTTTTGCGATTCGGCACTGAGTCGCTTTAACTGACAATTGCGCGGTCGTGCGACGTGGCTCCCAAACAAGTTTGGCGCCCTTTTTTTCCCACAAAAAGAGCTTTCTTTTGGTGGTATTTGGTCCCCTCTGCGGTTTTTATTTTTTGCGCTATAAACAAAAATAGAGTGACAATTTTGAAAAAAATGCAATATTTTTTTTTTTTGCTATAATAAATATCCCCAAAAAATATATAAAAAAAATTTTTTTTCCTCAGTTTAGGCCGATACGTATTCTTCTACATATTTTTGGTAAAGAAAGCAATTAGCGATTATTGATTGGTTTGCGCAAAAGTTATAGCGTTTACAAAACAGGGGATAGTTTTATAGCATTTTTATTAATATTTTTTTTTTTTACTAGTAATGTCGGCGATCAGCGATTTTTATTGTGACTGCGACATTATGGCGGACACCACGGACATTTTTGACACATTTTTGGGACCATTGTCATTTATACAGCAATCAGTGCTATTTAAATGCACTGATTCCTGTGTAAATTACACTGGCAGTAAAGGAGTTAACCACTAGGGGGCGGGGAGGGGTTAAGTGAGCCCTGTGTGTGTTACTGTAGGGGGGCGTGGCTTGGCATGTGACATCACTGATCGTCTTTCCCTATGACAGGGAACAGAGGATCAGTGACAGTGTCACTAGGAAGCACGGGGAGAGGTTTGTTTACACATACCTCTCCCCGTTCTTCAGCTCTGTGACCCGATCGTGAGACACCAGTGGCGATCGGGTATGCTGGTCCCGTGGTCACAGAGCTCAGGACCGGGTCGCGAGCGGTCCCACGGCTGGGCTCTTAAAGGACAACGTACCTGTACGTTGATGTGCCCAGCCATGCCATTCTGCCGACGTATATGTGCAGGAGGCAGGCCTTAAGCGGTTAAAACTGCTTGCGGCTTTAATGTAATGTCTTGTCCTGGCAATATGGATGAAAATCTTTGAGAAAAATGGCATGGCTACCCCATCACCCCCCCTACCCCAGCCCATTACCAGCCCCTTTGGGTCTTGTATGGATATTAAGGGGAACCCTGCACCCAAAATATGTTATGTTAATGTTAGGCAGATGCCTGTGTTGCACAAATGAACTACACAACACTAGCAATGAGGGGGTAGATTCAGGTGTATGCTGTGCAGTGTGCAGGAGGCCCACTACACTGACTGAATATTAGGCAGATGCCTGTGTTGCACAAATCAACTACACAACACCAGCATTGAGGGGGTAGATTCAGGTGTATGCTGTGCAGTGTGCAGGAGGCACACTACACCCACTGTAACAGCGCTAGGTTAGGAAGCAAAGCAAAGCTGACAATGTCCCTGCCTATCCTGCTCTCTCCCTAAACACTACACTCACTGTAACAGCGCTATATAAAGAAGTATAAAGCACAGCCTACACTGCCCCTGTCTATCCTGCTCTCTCCCTGAACACTATACTTACTGTAACAGCGCTATCTAAAGAAGTATAAAGCACAGCTGACACTGTCCCTGCCTATCCTGCTCTCTATGAACGCCGGACAACACTGCACAAGGACGCCGCACTGGCGGCCTTATATAGTGTGGGGCATGTACTAAACCCCCCTGAGCTATAATTGGCCACAGGCATCCTGCCTGTGGCCAATTATGGCTCTCCTCGCTGCAGGCGCTGTGATTGCGGGGTCACAGTGCATGCTGGGCCAATCATCAGCCAGCAATGCCCTGCGACTGGCGCAGTGCATTGTGGGCCGTTCGTATCACACGAATTTGATGAGAACAGCCCACAAAGTTCTGGTTTCGACGAACGGACGATGTTCGATTCGAACATGGGTTCGAATCGAACTCCGGGCTCATCCCTACTCCTTAGATGTAGGAATGAGGCCCAAGACCCCATCAACATGGGGACAAGGTGACTTGCCAGGGGGGCATATGGCCTAGTATCTTTCAAGAGGGGGAGGTTCACAATTGCTGCCCCCTTCTTTCCTGGCCACCTAGGATGCATGTCTGGATAAGAGTCTCCATACAAATCTTGAATTAGAAATAAAAAACCTGATAGCTCTCTTTTTAGAAAACGTATAGGCTGGGTTCATATTGCTGTGTGGAGCGGCTCACAGTAGGGATCCTGTGCGTCCCTGTTTAGCATTTTAGGTCTGAATTTTTGGCTGAATTCGGACCTGAAACAGACCAGGAGACGCACAGGACTCCTGTGCAATTCGCTCCACAGCTGTCCCAGAGCTGTATGAACCAGCTCAATAGAGAGCCGGTTACAGTCTCCTGACATGCAAATTGGATGCGAATAAATTCACATCACATTCGCAATAGTGTGAACCCAGCCTTAATGCTCAGGGATCCCATTGTCATTAGTGCACTATTAATTAAATATTACAATATATGTACAATAAAAAAATGTATATAACTAGTAAATGTAGCACCCGCCTGACACCCCAAAGGCAGGATGGCACCTCCAAAGGCCAGCTCCAGCCTAGCATTTCACCTCAGGGCTGAGTCCATGGCTAAAATAGGTGGACCAAGAAAGGATATTGGGCGCAAGTCACTTTTGTCTTTTTAAAGTTTAATTGTAGAATGGGTAAAGAGGTGAGGGTAGGGGTCCTAGATACTGTAGAAGATCATTTACAGTTTCTACAGATCTAGATCAATGTCCAGCTTCACAGTGTCAGAACCTTTAATCCGGCCCAGCAACACTGTGAACATGCTCCCAACTTTCCGTGAGTCCTTAAAGTCAGTCACCAGACCCTTCTAAGAGACCAGACTTTTTCCTGGCTCTCTCTAGCAAGGGGCCCTCCCTGGGTCTCCTCCTTGACACAGCTTCCTCCAGAACAGGCAGGAAAGCTTTAGGACCTTTTCAGCACACCTTAGGCCCCAAAACAGGCTATTGGTCCTAACAGCAGAGCTACATCCTGTAGCACTTCCCTTGGCCTTAGCCCAGGGCAAAGGAGAGAGGACATGGCCTGTCCCAAATATTTATATCCTGCCGCAGCATACACCAGTGGCATAAACCTCCTACTGGATTGGCTGAAGAATATACAAAATCTTTTGAGAAATCTCATATTATGACTAGTGATACCAGTGACATCTTCTGGTGACAGTGAGAAATCACAAGTCAACTTAAAGCCGAGTTCCAACTGTAAAAAAATGTTTTTCTTTTTTGGATGAATATCGTTTGTTTCAAACTCTTATTTATAGCACTCACGTTTCTGTGATGAATCGCCATTTGATTGCGAATTTCATAGAGGAAGATATCTTATATTCCTCTTTCCTGGCAACTTTCATATTGCTTGTGGGCATGTGAAGCCCACAAGCACTATCTTCCGGGATCAGGACCAGCATGCACCACCCGTTCTCACACATGTGCAGGAGGTACGGCTCGCAGCGCCATACACTTCTGAAGTTGCCATCACAATGTTTTTGCTGTTTGTTTTTGCTAATGCACAATGCTGTTGATTTCTGCAAAGTTGATTTTATGGGTGGAACTCCGCTTTAAGCGTAGGGAAAAAGCAGGTGAAAAGAATACAGTACAAACTGCCTGAGCTAACTACAGTCCAGCTAAAAACTAAACTGACATAGTAGCCCCTGTTTAGGACAAGGGGGCTACATAAAGAAAATATATAAAACATCAGCTGAAAAACTTGTGAGTCCACTTGCTTTCTAGAAATCTCTTTGACTGGCTTATTAATACTAAAGCAAAGTAATCTGAAGTAAAGATGCAGCATTTGCTTTTATTATGTGGGAAATTGAAATGAGAATTGTCACTGATTGCTCTGGGCAATCACTGTATTTTTGGTTTAGTTTTCTCCTGCTTTTTTAATTCAGATCCTCTAAGTTCCTGCAAAAAAAATTTTGTTTGTCTGCAGGATGGTTTACCCCATGTACTTCAAACGAAAAATGGAAACGCAAAAGAAAACTGATTCGAAAAATGGTGCTTTGATCTTAGTCAAGCCACTTTGAAAATGGTGCAGTACACCAAGTACAAAGGTCAGGTGTTCTCTGTCTGCAATCATATTTTCTGTATGTATCGTTACCAAACTGAAGCAGAACAACATGGTGAGGCACTCTAAAATGATAAAACCCTAGATTTTGCAACCAAACAGGCATACTTATAGTCTTTGCCACAAACCTCGTACGTGTGTGGCTACACTGAATTTAATCCTGCCAGCAACTTCCTGAATAATCAGTGGGGTCACTGTGAGGCCATACGGTCTACCTATGTAATTGGACTGTGCCTCTATGCACATTTGTTAAACATCAATGCTCATTCTCCAGCCTTATTACCTATATACCCAACAGTCTTTAACTTCAATAGTCTTTTTCTAAAAATGCTGTTTAAAATATTAAAAATGTTAGGGCTTATAATTGGTCTACATCATGAAATCGGTCTACATCATGAAAAACAGAGCTTGGCTCTTATGATATAAAAGGTGCTTCCCCATTGTATTTGCCATGACATAATGGAGGGAGTTAACACAGGCAGGGTTATTTTCGATTGTCTGGGACAGTATGATAGACTGTAGAGAGGCCATTTGGCTTCATTTAGCATATTAATTCTTAATGAGAGAAATCTGCAGATTCCTTTTCGATAAGTCCACATTTAAAGCTGAACTCTGGGCAAATATAAAAGACATATAAAGTAGTTCTAAAAGCAGAAGTTTTTTTTTTTTACCTTGGTGCATTCTCTGTTTGCTATGGGGGCACTGGGTGGGGGAGGGAGCCAGGCGCGCTGGCAGGGCACCCAAGAAACTGAGGATTGGGGCTGGTCTGTTCGGAACCATTGTACAGAGCAGGTAAGTATGACATGTTTGTTATTTTCATTTAAAAAAAATCTTTTGTTGCCTCTGTACCAGTTATGGCCGGTCATGCAGGGCACAGGGGCGCCACCACCCCCCCCCCTTTATCTACATACAGGGCACTGGAGGCATGGATTGCAATGTTTTTTTTTCACATGATTAGAGTCTGAGGCTCTAATTGGCTTCAAAAAAGGGTGGGCTCGAGGTGCAGAGCACTGCGCCCTGAGCCCACCCAGTTGTGTGACACTAGCAAATTAATATTCGCTAATGTCTTCCTGCTTCTCCTCCCAGCCAATCAGAAAGTGGGTGCTGAGATCTGATTGGCCAGGGAGTCTTAGGACTCCTGGCCAATGGGATCTCAGGACACTTCCTGTTTGGCCGGGAGGAGAAGCAACGCTTGTTCAGCCGGAAGCCTGGAGCGAGAAGCAGCCTCCCAAGGTAA
>CM053029.1:408071064-408090753 GCA_028564925.1 Lithobates sylvaticus | reverse complement strand
CGTGACGCGTTAGCGCTGTTTGGCGCCAGTTGGCCTTTAAAAGAATGACAGCTGCACATGTCAAGTGCTGTTCGTCTGCAGTTTGCCCCTTGTTTAACCTGCCTCTGTTGTGTACTCCTGTTTACCTGATCCGGCTTCCACTTGACTCTGCTGCCTTCTCCACTCCTGATTCCGGCCTGTTGACTCTGCTTTGGACTGATACCTGAACGCTGATCTCCTGCCTGTCTGACCTCTCCATTGCCTGTGCCCACTTACCTGCCTGCCAAAGTGTATCCAGACCCGGCCTGCCTGACGACCCCTCTGCCTGCTCCCTGCATGCTGCATACTTCCAGAGTTGCTGACGCCATCTCGGGGTCACCCTACATCCGGACCCTGCTCCGCTACCTGCCAGTCTCTGCTGCTTCAACATCCAGGAGATCGCTACTGATCAGCTACGTCTCCCACAGCATCCATTCCAGGCACTCCTACCCCGCTGTGCTCACGGGACCACTGTCTCCACTCCAGTGGGCCCTGAACCAGAGCCGTAAGAGAGGCCCTCTCCCAGCGAAGTCAGGCTCACCACTCAGGTACCTAACAGTACGAACAGCCATGACTGAGCCTGCGGGAGAAGCCTCTGCCATGAAGGAGTTCTGCTCACACCTGGCAGCCCTCACTCAGGCGGTGCAATCCCTGCAAGAAGGGTATACCAGACTGGAAGGTCGAGTGCAGCAACTTGCTGACCCCAATGTTGCGGCTCCTACATCTCCGCAACCTTCTGCAACACCTGCTACTCCTCCTGCGGTGGTGATGCTGCCTCCTGAACCCAGAGTACCTGTTCCTGATCGCTTCTCCGGAGATCGTTCCAAATTCCGTGTCTTCCGCAACGCCTGCCAGTTATACTTTGCTCTTCAACCCAGAACCTTCTCCCTAGAGGCCACCAAAGTGGGGTTCGTAATCTCCCTGCTGCAGGGCGAACCTCAGATTTGGGCTCATCGCCTGCTGGAGGGAAATAGCATGCTGACGCAGTCCCTCTCGTCTTTCCTGGAAGCCATGGCGCAACTTTACGAGGACCCCCAGCTAACCACCACAGCCGAGTCTGCTCTATCTGCGCTCCAGCAAGGCCGCAGAACGGCCGAGGACTATGTGACAGACTTTAGACGATGGAGCGCAGACACCCAGTGGAATGACTCGGCTTTAAGGCATCAGTTCCGCATGGGCCTCTCCGAAGGCCTAAAGGATGAACTTGCCCGAGTGGGCACCCCAGACACTTTGGAGGGCCTGATAACTTTGAGCATACAAATTGACCGTCGGCTCCGGGAACGCAGAGTCGAGAGATCCGCTCAAGTCCACCGTCCGGCTTGGATGACCGCAAGGGCTCCATTACCGGCTGGCCGTTACATGCCCGCTCAGCCAATGGCCCCTGCCCATCCTCTTCCCGATGCCGGCGAGCCGATGCAGCTTGGTCTCATGCGACCCACTCTGTCTCTGGAGGAACGTGCCCGACGCCGTCAACTAAATTTGTGCCTGTACTGTGGTGGGCCCGGACACTTTGTGAACAGTTGCCCGAGCAAGCTGCGTAAGTGCCTTTCGTCTGTGTCAATCAACTCTGCTCACTTACCAGTCCATGCCACCCACATCTCTCTACCCCTGTCTTTTCAGTTCCTGGGAAGGACGATTCGCACCAACGCCATCCTTGATTCAGGAGCCTGCAGCTGTTTCATCGATACCACCTTTGCCAGCCGGCACGACATTCCTCTTCAGAGGAAGGCCCGCGGACTATCCGTCTTCCTGGCTGACGGTTCCCGCATTAAATCGGGCCAAGTTGTCCAGGAGACCCAACCTCTGTTCACTATCTCTTCTCTCCACCACCAGGAACTGTTAACCTTGGACGTAATCTCGTCCCCCCTGTTCCCAGTGATCCTGGGCATCCCCTGGTTGCAGGCACACGATCCGACCATCTGCTGGTCCACGGGGGAGGTCAAGTTCCAGTCCCCCTACTGCCTGGAACATTGCTTACACGAAGCTCCGGTACAACCCGCTACGCTTCTTTGTCTGGACTCTGATACTGACCTGATCCAAGCGGTACCGGAACCATACCATGAATTCTTAGACGTCTTTAGTAAACGGGGAGCGGACACCCTACCCCCACACCGCACCTATGATTGTCCCATAGAACTTTTGCCGGGGGCCGAGATTCCGTTCGGGCGTATCTTCCCCCTTTCCGAGAAGGAACAAGAGGCCCTGAAGGCCTACATTTCGGAGAACCTAAAGAAGGGGTTTATACGTCACTCCACCTCACCCGCAGGGGCCGGCATATTCTTTGTAACCAAGAAAGACCAGTCACTCCGACCCTGTGTGGACTACCGGGAGCTAAATAAAGTTACAATTAAAAATCGCTATCCCTTACCCTTAATACCGGAACTGTTTCAAAAACTAAGAGCGGCCACCATATTCTCCAAACTGGACTTAAGAGGGGCCTATAACCTGGTTCGCATCCGATCAGGTGATGAATGGAAGACTGCATTTCGTACCCGTTTTGGGCATTACGAATACTTAGTTATGCCCTTCGGCCTTTGTAATGCCCCGGCTACTTTCCAGCACCTCATAAATGAGGTCTTCAGGGACTTCCTGGACATTTTTGTCATTGTATACTTGGATGACATCCTAATCTTCTCCAGAACGCTTGAGCAGCATCGGGGGCATGTGGGCCGAGTCTTACTCCGTCTTCGTCAGCACGGATTGTACGCGAAAGCAGAGAAGTGCACCTTCGAGCAGCAGAGCATCCAATTCTTGGGTCTTCAGATCTCCCCAGCAGGCATCGAGATGGACCCGCAGAAGGTAACGGCTGTGCTGGACTGGCCGCCACCCTCTGACAAGAAGGGTGTGCAGCGTTTTGTCGGATTTGCTAATTTTTACAGAAAGTTCATCAAGGGGTTCTCGGCCATCATCTCACCAATCACACAGCTAACAAGGCAGAATGTACGGTTTCATTGGGGTCCAGAGGCCCAGGAGGCGTTTGTGAAACTCAAGGAGCGATTCACATCCGCTCCCATCCTCAGTCACCCTGACCCATCTCTCCCATACATCCTGGAAGTGGATGCCTCTGAGGTAGCAGTGGGGGCCGTGGTCTCCCAACGCCAGGGCAATAAGGACCTAATGCACCCTGTGGGCTTCTTTTCCCGGAAACTTTCACCCGCAGAAAGGAACTACGATGTCGGTGACCGAGAACTGCTAGCCATAAAATCAGCGCTGGAGGAATGGAGGTACTTGCTGGAGGGAGCAGTCCACCCTGTACTAATTTACACGGACCACAAGAATCTTGAGTACTTAAGGACGGCAAAACGTCTAAAACCACGACAAGCCCGCTGGGCCCTCTTCTTTTCACGTTTCAGCTTCCACATTACCTACCGGCCTGGATCTAAAAATGTAAAGCCAGATGCGCTTTCACGCATGTTCGACTGCCCTAAAGACTCCACACCTCCTGATACCATCCTCCCTGCAAGCAACTTCCTTCTACTACAGCCGGATTTACTGTCCCAGATCAGGGAGGCCTCCCTGAACCCGCTCCTTCCCCCAGGACTTTCACTAAATCGTAGAGAGGGGCTTCTCTGGAAGGACAGCCAGGTGTTTGTTCCCGAACCCATCCGGGTTAAAGTATTGGCCCTCCTCCACGATCACCCACTAGCAGGACACTTTGGGGCCCGAAAGACTCTTGACTTGGTGCAGCGCACCTTCTGGTGGCCTGGTCTGAAGGAATTCTGCTCCAAGTATGTCAGTTCATGCCCAGTGTGCTCCCGAAGCAAGACTACTAGGGGCCGGGCCTGGGGCCTACTCAAGCCTCTACCTGCACCTGATCGACCCTGGCGTATGATAACGATGGACTTTATAGTCGAGCTGCCCCCCTCTGAAGATCACACGGCCATCTTTGTAGTCGTTGACCGACTCTCAAAGATGGCCCACTTCCTACCCCTAAGGGGAACCCCATCTGCAGCAGAGACGGCCCGTGTTTTTATCCGAGAGATCGTTAGGTTACACGGGGTACCCAAGAATATAGTCTCGGACAGGGGAGTCCAGTTCACCTCGCGGTTTTGGAGGGCACTGTGTGATAGTCTAAAGATTGAGCTGGCCCTATCCTCAGCTTACCACCCTCAAACTAATGGGCAGACTGAGCGCACAAACCAGACCCTCGAACAATATATTAGGTGTTTCACTTCATTTGTGCAAGATGATTGGGTTTCTCTGCTGCCCTTAGCAGAATTCGCGTACAACAACGCCAGCCACTCGACCACGGGACAGTCCCCGTTTTTCGCCAATTATGGGTTCCATTTAACATTTCTACCAGATTTTCTTACAGAGTCCTCAGTTCCAGCGGTCCAGGACGCAGTGACCTTCCTAAGCCGCAACAACCAGATCCTCCAGGAAGCCATAACCAAGGCCCAGGCGGACAGTAAGAAAGCCTTTGACCAAAAGAGGAGGGGAGAGTTGAATCTGCAAATCGGGGATCAGGTATGGCTTTCCTCTTCTAATTTAAAGTTAACCTGTCCCTCTAAGAAGTTGGCACCCAAGTTCCTGGGCCCTTTTCCTGTAAAGAGGAGGATTAATGAGGTGTCCTATGAACTGTCCCTGCCAGACACCATGAAGATACATCCTGTGTTTCATGTCTCTCTATTGAAACCCTCGGTACCCGATCCCTTCCCCAATAGGGAGTCCGGGCCTCCTGAACCTGTCCTAGTGGATGGAAACGAGGAGTACGAGGTAGAAGTTGTTCTAGACTGTAGAAGGCGACAAGGGCAAAGACAGTTTCTAATCAAATGGAAGGGCTTCGGCCCAGAAAGCAATTCTTGGGAACCTGAGGACAATATACATGCTGGAAGACTAATTCGTGCTTTTTTCATTTCACACCCTGAGAAGGATGACCAACTGGGCACCCGGAGGTTGCCCCTTGTGGGGGGGCAATGTCAGGGCTCCACTTGCGACGTACGGTCGAATCGGCGCGCGCGCATGCGCACACGCGCCGCTGATTCGTCCGGGCGTCGAAACGAGGGTACGCGCCGTCGTACTCCTCAGGCGCGCGCGCGTGCGCAGCGAGCGCGGGCACGTGCGTCGCGGGCGCACACGTGACGCGTTAGCGCTGTTTGGCGCCAGTTGGCCTTTAAAAGAATGACAGCTGCACATGTCAAGTGCTGTTCGTCTGCAGTTTGCCCCTTGTTTAACCTGCCTCTGTTGTGTACTCCTGTTTACCTGATCCGGCTTCCACTTGACTCTGCTGCCTTCTCCACTCCTGATTCCGGCCTGTTGACTCTGCTTTGGACTGATACCTGAACGCTGATCTCCTGCCTGTCTGACCTCTCCATTGCCTGTGCCCACTTACCTGCCTGCCAAAGTGTATCCAGACCTGGCCTGCCTGACGACCCCTCTGCCTGCTCCCTGCATGCTGCATACTTCCAGAGTTGCTGACGCCATCTCGGGGTCACCCTACATCCGGACCCTGCTCCGCTACCTGCCAGTCTCTGCTGCTTCAACATCCAGGAGATCGCTACTGATCAGCTACGTCTCCCACAGCATCCATTCCAGGCACTCCTACCCCGCTGTGCTCACGGGACCACTGTCTCCACTCCAGTGGGCCCTGAACCAGAGCCGTAAGAGAGGCCCTCTCCCAGCGAAGTCAGGCTCACCACTCAGGTACCTAACATCTGCAGACTCGCCTTTTCCGATCATCGCAACCTCACCAGTGCTGGATTACACAGATCCGAGATCTCCTGTGTATCCGGCGCTCAGTCACCCACAGCCCCACCCAGCTCATATGATGGACAGAACAGTGGTCCAATACCGGACCAGGGGGGTGGGACTATGTGTGACTGAGCGCTGAATACACAGGAGATTGTGGTTGTGTGTAATCCAGTGGCGCTCGTCCCCTCCTTCCACTCAGAGGCAGCAGGAATCGGCGTATAACACGCACACACACGATTTCCCCCTGATTTTCAGGGGGGAAAGTGTGTGTTATACGCCAATAGATGTGGTATATAAAACCATATTACTTTTATCTCTGCTTAACATATTCAAATTGGTAGAGTTTTGACTTTATTAAAATTTTGGTGAAAATCTGGACATTTCAAAAAAAAATTGCCACTCTGAGAAATGCATGGAACTCAATAGGGAAGAGCAATTTTTGGTGGCGTTTGGTAGTTTTTAAGTGTGCTATTGGATTTTATATGGCTTCTGAAGGTTAAACAATGTATTTTTTTAATTAATGTACACCTAGAAAAAATGCAGTAGTTGCTGTCTTGGCTTTGTCAACAAAAACAGTAATGAAAATGACAAATGTGTGGACAAAGTCACAAAAAAGATACAAAATATAGACAACTCTAATCTTTCTTCATTATAATGGTGTATGGAGTATATGGTGGGACAGAAACCTATGTTCAATTCCCTCTTCAGTGCTGACAGTGCAATAACAGGCAATTACTGCCTATATGGAATTTACCAGCCATGCTCTGGACTTTGAATACACTGTATATTCGGTGACCACGTTAATTTAAAAATCCCTCATAATTGCAAAATGATTACTTACAAAAACACATATAGTTCATAAATATGCCACAATTTGTAATTTTTGGAATGGTTCAATTGTATTTGTTTTCTGTACATATTACATATTTTAAAAGAGTTTCCTGACTTCCATGACTCTTGATGAAAGTGAATGGTCAACCAAAGTCTGACAGTTTGACAGGTTTCTCCGTCAGATTCAAATGATGAAAAAGAGCCAGCAACTCTGTTATCCATGTTACAATTTTTATTGGCTATATGATAGTGACATAAAAAAGAACTAATGCGTTTTGGCTAGATCCTTAATCATAGCATATAACATACTGAAAATACAGGACATTTATACATATAAACTCCTATAGCCATAAGCAAATTGGTGTGCTGTAATGGCATAATTAACCAATTAAATATTTAAAATCTAGGTCCAGGATGATAAGGAAGGTGGTTCTGGAAGACAAAAATAGTTCTAAAATAGTTCTAAAAAAATAACATTTCATAAGAATAGTTATTAAGGACATTATTAAATTCAAATGGGCATATATGTACCGTATTTATCGGCGTATAACACGCACCGGCGTATAACACGCACCCCAAGTTTAGGAGGGCATTTTAAGGAAAAAAAGTTTTAGGAGGGAAGTTTAGGGAAAAAAAAACTTACATTTAAGCGTCATTTGCAGCTTGCCCAGCGTCAGTGCAGCCTTGCCCAGCGTCAGTGCAGCCTTGCCCAGCGTCATTGCAGCCTTGCCCAGCGTCATTGCAGCCATGCCCAGCGTCATTGCAGCCATGCCCAGCGTCATTGCAGCCATGCCCAGCGTCAGTGCAGCCTTGCCCAGCGTCATTGCAGCCATGCCCAGCGTCATTGCAGCCATGCCCAGCGTCATTGCAGCCATGCCCAGGGTCATTGCAGCCATGGCCAGCGTCAGTGCAGCCTTGCCCAGCGTCATTGCAGCCATGCCCAGTGTCATTGCAGCCATGCCCAGCGTCATTGCAGCCATGCCCAGGGTCATTGCAGCCTTGCCCAGCATCGTTGCAGCCTTGCCCAGGGACGTTGTACCTTGCACAGGGTCATTGCAGCCATCCCAGCGACATTAGAAGTCCGGTCCGGGTTTAAATTTCCCGCCGCCGAGACTCTGTCGCGTGCGCCGCCGAAAAAGTCCGAGGCGCGGCCGAAAAAGACCGAAGCGGCCCCGGAAAAGGCCGAGCCGACTGTTCAGCTCCGATCGCGGTCCCGCCTCCCTGCTGTTTCCGGAACGAGCGCAGGGAGGCGGGACTCCGAGTAGAGCCGAACAGTCTGCTCGGTCTATTGCGGCGCGGCTTCGGGTTTTTTCGGCCGCGCCTCGGTTTTTTTCGGCGGCGCTCGCTATTTTTTGGCGGCGCTCGCCATTTTTGCCATTTTTGAATTTTTTTTTTTGGGGTATCGGCGTATAACACGCACCCACGACTTTCCCCCGATTTTTAGGGGGAAAAAGTGCGTGTTATACGCCGATAAATACGGTATATGCCAAAGGAGATCCAAAAAGTTTGAAATATATTATTATTCAAATTAGTGCAAAGCTCAGCTACATCTGAAAAATGTATCAAAACAACATGAATATATGGAAAAAGGGAGACTCAAAAAGACAAACTCATTATAAATATCAAATCTCCTATAGCCGTGAAGCCAAAATAAATTAATAATATGATGAAACAGAGGTTGATATAAAGTCAGTAAATGGCATTCCTCTGTCAGATTCATGCTGGTAAATATGTGTTAAAACCAGTACGGGAGAGCATGCATGAAAATCTGAGATTTTTACAACTATGTAAGGGTAAATATATACGTATACAGTATATACAGTATCTCACAAAAGTGAGTACACCCCTCACATTTTTGTAAATATTTTATTTTATCTTTTAATGTGACAATACTCAAGAAATTACACTTTGCTACAATGTAGTGGTGAGTGTTCAGCTTGTATAACAGTGTAAATTTGCTGGCCCCTCAAAATAACTCAACACAGAGCCATTAATGCCTAAACCACTGGCAACAAAAGTGAATACACCCCTAAGTGAAAATGTCCAAATTGGGCCCAACTAGCCATTTTCGCTCGCCTGTCGCTCTCACTCTCTCACTGGTCACTGGTCACTGGAAGTTCAACATGGCACCTTATGGCAAAGAACTCTCTGAGGACCTGAAAAAAAGAATCGTTGCTCTACATAAAGATGGCCTAGGCTATAAGACCCTGAAACTGAGCTGCAACATGGTGACCAAGACCATACAGCGGTTTAACAGGACAGGTTTCACTCAGAATAGGCCTCGCCATGGTCGACCAAAGAAGTTAAGTGCACATGCTCAGCGTCATATCCAGAGATTGTCTTTGGGAAATAGACTTATGAGTGTAGACGAAATAGACGTATGAGTGCTGCCAGGGGGTGGGGGTCAGTGCTCAGATCATACGCCACGCGCTGTCATCCCTGAAGGAAGCCTCTTCTAAAGATGATGCACAAGAAAGCCTGCAAACAGTTTGCTGAAGACAAGCAGGCTAAGAACATGGATTACTGGAACCATGTCCTGTGGTCTGATGAGACCATTTATTTGGTTCAGATGGTGGGTGCAGGGCAGTATTCCAACATGATAATGACCCCTAAGACACTTCCAAGACAACCACTGCCTTGCTAAAGAAGCTGAGGGCAAAGGTGATGGACTGGCCAAACATGTCTCCAGACCTAAACCGTATTGAGCATCTGTGGGGCATCCTCAAACGGAAGGTGGAGGAGTGCAAGGTCTCTAACATCCACCAGCTCCGCGATGTCATCATGGAGGAGTGGAAGAGGACTCCAGTGGCAACCTGTGAAGCTCTGGTGAACTCCATGCCCAAGAGGGTTAAGGCAGTGCTGGAAAATAATGGTGGCCACAAAAAAAATTGACACTTTGGGTCCAATTTGGACATTTTCACTTAGGGGTGTACTCACTTTTGTTGCCAGTGGTTTAGACATTAATGGCTGTGTGTGTTGCGTTATTTTGAGGGGACAGCAAATTTACACTATTATACAAGCTGTACACTCACTACTTTACATTGTAGCAAAGTGTAATTTCATTAGTGTTGTCACATAAAAAGATATAATAAAAGATTTAAAAAAATGTGATGGGTGTACTCACTTTTGTGAGATACTATATATATATATATATATATATATATATATTTACAACCATGTTAATAAACTTAAAGCTAGCACCAAGAGCATAAATCAATAACACGTGCATATACAGTATTTCCAGTAATATATATACATCTATTATACTGTAGATATGAACATGGACGCAAGCTATACATTTTTTCCCTACATACATTTACATAATTTTTCTATCGTAACATATTTTTCTCTAAATAATCAGTTCAAATTCCAAATGAAAAGATTAAAATCCTGTATAAACGAGCCAACAAAATGGCTTAAATACTATACAAAAGATTTCCCAGAAAACATCTTGGAACACTTTTATAGCCACTAACCAAGAAGCCCAAAACATCCTTTTAGGGACAAATCAAAAACTTTGGAAATAGATCAGTGGCAGTAAACTATTGACAATGAGTTTATATTTTTCATCAGTGTCTACAATTCAGTTTAGAAAGCTCTCAAGCCATAAATGTCAACAGTAAAGTTTTAATTTTCTCAGTCTCTTTTAAAGAAATCACAGTGCTTAAAGCGGAACTTCACTCTCTCAATAAACATTGATTATTTGTAATCCTTGTGTTGCTAGCATTAGTAAATAGATAGGAAAGTATATTATATTTATTTGTTTACATTTTATTTTTATTTTTTTTACATTTCTTTAGTTACTTTCTGGTTTCTTGCCTAGGCAAATGATGTTATACATCCCAGGAATCTTCAGTAGGGGAGGAGGGACTTTCTCAGCTAAGCACACCCTCTCCTGCCTGCATGCCTGAGCTGAGGGTGGATCGATTCCAAGAAGTAAATACTACATGAATCATCTGCCCTTACTCAAGATGGCTGCAGCTAGAAATTACGTGATTTCTCAACAAAAAAAAAATGCATGGAGACACATATGGTGGGGTGAGTTTGATTTGGAAAATTAAAAATGTATTAAATAGCATTTTTGGTTTGTAGTGCTCAGATGTAGTGTGGTTCCACTTTAAGCAGAGCTATACTGTAAAATGAAAGTATATTATATAGATAGTAATTATCCATGGTACAAAGAGGAAATTTGAAATCTTTACATTTTCTATAAGAAGCTAAACTCTGCTCACCTCTGGAGCAGAAGAAAATACAGAAGAAGTAAAGTGACAAATACAGGAAGAATATTGGGAGACCTGTGTCTCTTCATACGTCTCTAACATGATCTACGCTAAAGACCGATTCCTGCAACTAAAAGTAGACTGGCTGCTATCTACCCCGACAGGTCCCCAGCCTGCCCTAGATGCGGAGACCCAGAGGCCTCCTTTATACACATGACATGGTCATGCCCCCCACTGCAGGAGTTCTGGGAACAGGTCTTGGCAGATTTTAACCAGGCGGCGGGAACTTCGATCCCATTGTGCCCTCAAGCTATGCTGTTAACCGCTTCCCGACCGCCCACTGCATATATATGTCAGCAGAATGGCACGGGCAGGCAAAAGCACGTACCTGTACGTCCCCTTTAAATGCCTGCCCGTGGGTCGCGCGCGCCGACAGCGGCGCGCTCGCGACCCGGTCGGGAGCTCCGTGACCCCGGCCGCCGAACCAGCGGACCTGATCGCCGCTGGTGTCCCGCGATCGGGTCACGGAGCTGAAGAACGAGGAGAGGTATGTGTAAACAAATCTCTCCCCGCGCTTCCTACTCTGCCTGTCATTGATTGGCTGTTCCCGGTCATCGGGAAAGCCGATCAATGACGTCAGCCCCGCCCCCTAATCTAAAAAAACACACACACGTCACAGCCCATAACCCCTCCCCTCCCCCTAGTGGTTAACTCTTTCACTACAACTGTCATTTATACAGGAATCAATGCATTTAAATAGCATTGATTGCTGTATAAATGACAATGGTCCCAAAAATGTGTAAAAAATGTCCGATGTGTCCGCCATAATGTCGCAGTCACAATAAAAATCGCTGATCGCCGCCATTACTAGTAAAAAGAAAAATATTAATAAAAATGCTATAAAACTATCCCCTATTTTGTAAACGCTATAACTTTTGTGCAAACCAATCAATAATCGCTAATTGCGATTTTTTTTACCAAAAATATGTAGAAGAATACGTATCGGCCTAAACTGAGAAAAAAAAATGTTTTTTTTTATATATTTTTTGGGGATATTTCTTATAGCAAAAAGCAAAAAATTTTGCATTTTTTTCAAAATTGTCGCTCTATTTTTATTTATAGCACAAAAAATAAAAACCGCAGGGGCGATCAAATACCACCAAAAGAAAGCTCTATTTGTGGGAAAAAAAGGACGCCAATTTTGTTTTGGAGCCACGTCGCACGACCGCGCAATTGTCAGTTAAATCGACGCAGTGCCGAATCCCAAAAAGGGGCCTGGTCCTTTGGCTGCCAATTGGTCCGGGGCTGAAGTGGTTAAATGTGATCGCTGACTCTGATGGCCTATTCTACCTATTACGCCCGCAGGGAAATTATGCTGAAATGGAAATTGTATGCACTGCCCACCGTCACCACCTGGAGAAATACCCTAAATGCTGTATTACCTCTGTATAATATAACATATGTAAACAGGAACTGTCCGAGTAAATTTGACAAAATAGGGATCGTGGATAGACTCCTGGGGATCCCTCCCATTGGAGGTCCCTCCACCCAGCCCAGAAGCTGACCCTTATGCCCCGTACACACGGTCGGATTTTCCGATGTAGAATGTCCTATCGGACCATGTTGTCGGAAATTCCGACCATGTGTGTGCTCCATCGGACTTTATTCCATTGGAAATTCCGACGGAAAAAGTTTGAGATTATGCTCTCAAATTTTCCGACAACAAAGTCCTATCGGACTTTTTCCGATCGCGTGTAGTGAATTCCGATGGACAAAGTGCCGCGCATGCTCAGATCACATTACAAGACCAAAGCTATTGGCTACTAGCCTCTACATAGTCCTGTCGTACGCAACGAACATCACCACGTTCAGGATGATCGGATTTTCCGACAACTTTGTCCAACCGTGTGTATGCAACACCAGTGTCCGACAAAATCCAATGGATTTTGTGGTCGGAATTTCCGACCGTGTGTACGGGGCATTAGTCTGGATCCGTTGAGGTTGGGCGGATTGTGGATCTGCGAATGTTAAAGGTGCCCCCCTTCCCTCCGCCCCCCTTCCCTCCGCCCCCCCTCTGTCCCCCCTTCCCTTCTCCCCCCTTACCCCGCCCCCCCCCCCCCTTCATATATAATCCACAGCCGGTTGATCTGGCTTGCCCCCCTCCCCCCTTTGCCCTACTCCCTTCCCCCTTGGGGAAAACCCTTTCATTATAATCATTTAGAACTCACTGGTTCGGGTGAGGGAATCCCCCCTGGTAAAGACCTGCTTAATATAAACGCAGATTATATTGGAAATTTGGTAATTAGTAAATTAATTAACGTTAATGCAGTTACCTGTAGGTTGCCTATCTGTAACCATGCTAATTTCATCCTTTTTGTACAATATACTGTAAACTGACAAGTGTATATTTTAAGAAGTATAACAAAAAAAAATGTATATTATAAAAAGTGACAAATACAGAAGCCAAATTAGAAGTGACATGTATGACGCAGCCTGTCACTAACACAAAAACAGAGCAATCTTCTCTAAGTTTTATTACTTGTTGGTTCTGCCAGTAGATCCATTATTTTTCACAACATCTAAAGTTAGGCTTTAACACATGTTTTCTTACTGAAAATCCATTTAAAACTACATATCCATGTCACTGCAGACTGAAGAGCATTGTCCCCATATTACAAAAAAAAAAAAACTGCTGTGCTAATGCTAGTGGCAGACTGCATCATACATGGCATTTTGACTTTGTCCACAGTTGCAATTTAAAGAGGAACTGCATTTCTGCTCCCATAATTTGTAATTAAAACATCTTTGCCATTCTGAAGCTTCCCTCTAACCACTTTGCATATTATTTTATATATACCGTGATTCTGTACTTGCCGATTATGCTGCCGAAATCTCCCTCCTCTGAGTCTGGCTGCATCCATTTTAACTGTGGGCAGTTGAAGCTGCTGCCTATTCACTTCCTGGATTTAAACAGACACACAGAGGCACACCTCCAGCTCTGCAGCCCTGCAGCTCTCATTGGCCCTCTTATGACTTATCCCCCCTTCCTTCCTGGCAAACTCTCACGAGAGTGAGAGAGAGAGAGCTGTGCATGATGTCATAAGTCTAGGCTTTCTACAAGACAAGAAACAGGAAGTGGGCTGTATAAGGTATTTACTGGCAGAAAAAAAATGTACTATGCAAAGATAAAACAACAAGGGTAGAAGATTTAATAGATGGAAAATTGAAAAAATGACTGGGGTTTTTAAGGAGCTTGAGGAACTGACATTCAAACAGAGCTAGCCAGTCTTTATGATTGATTAGCTCAGTGCTATATTCACTCCAGTCATCCTGTCATGTACAAATTAATAATTCCCTTGGACATTTTTGGGTTTTCAAAGTGAACATACAGTAGCTTCATTTTTTTTTTTTTTATTAAACTCATTAGAACAACATTGTATAGCTGTAATGGAATGATCTGTATAATGGTGCCTACTTCCCCAATGTGATATATAAAATAGAATTGGAAGATAATGAGACCTTTAGGGTACCTATAACAAGCCATAAAACTGCATAAAATCAGGACTTAATTTTGTGTGTTATATACAGAAAATCATAGAAACACGTGCAATGCTATTTCGTTATAAGATACATATATCCATCCTGGCTCTCTGTTTAAGGCCATAAGGTTGATATTATCATGTGATCCAGATATACAAAGTATACCATATATACACACAGCTATATTACACTATAGATATTTTGTTTCCAGTATATGATGGGTCACAAGTTGACCTTTTCAAGAGCCAACTCAGCTATAAAGGATAAACTATCTCCTTCTTCAGGACAAACACAAACAGTGGAGGACTGTTTTTTTATTACTTTTTATTTGCTAAGCAAACTTTTCACTAAGTATACATTCTGTACTACTTTAATAAATTAGCCCCAGAGGCTGTGCTTGATCAGTGATTATTCTTAACATTTAGACCCCTTTTACACTGGGGCCGGCCGTGCGTTAGCGATAAAGCGCCGCAAATTTTAGCGGTGCTTTACCACTGTTTAAGTGGCGCTTTTCGGCCGATAGCGGGACACTATTAACCCCAAAAAATGGGTTAAAAATGCCTGTGTTGTGGTGCTTTGGAAGCGCTGCCCATTCACTGCAATGGGCAGGGGCGTTTTGGGAGCACTGTATACAGTATACATATTAAATGATCTTGCATTTTCTAAACCAATTTTATAATATGTGAGTTACAGATATCAGTTATCTTGCTTGATTACTAACAGGTTTATTGGCAGTCCCCTTTTCTGCAGGGCCCAGGGTAAACTCCTTTTTAGAGCCTAGATTTACCAGCCTGAATAAGAAATTGAAAAATGTACAATGGATTGAGCCATGAAAACATTATATAACTTCTTCAGTCATCAAATTATCATCTGTTTACTAAACAGTGTTAAACACCTCTCTCACAAACTGTAGCACACAAAACACTGTCCTTACAAAGAGTCATTCCTTTAAATATGCAGGAAACCACAACTAATTATCATTAGATGAACTGTTTGGTGTGGTTAACATTGCCCATTTGTTAGAGCAGCTCTTTAATTTAGTGTAGTACTGTCTAATAAAACACACAAGTTTTGCTGTAATATTCCTTATAATGCTGCAACTCTCAAAATTGTTCCCAGTCTGCAAAACACAGGCAGATGCACCGGACACCATGTGGAGAAATATCCATCATCAACCGCAAGGACACATTGACCATTTCATTTCTCTTGAGCTTGGCCATGTGTGCACGGCGTACGTTCATTTCTTTTTCTCCAAGGAAAATAGAATGGCTAGAGAGAGGTCACTTAGACATTAACAAATTAAGATAATCTGTTTGAGATGTTTTGCTTCCAAGGAAATTTGGATCACATGCTCATGGTGATTGAGTGGAAAGATTTCCTTTTATGTATCTGCTCTTTGTGGCTGTGTGGAGATGTCATCAAGATATGGATGCAATCTATTGCTCCTAGGCAATTACACAATAAGAGTTGGTAGAACCCATCCTTGACTTCCTGCTATTCTGTCTTAATTGAAAGAAGGCAAACGATGACCCTGAAGAACAGCTGCAAAATACAGCGATAGCTAGGTGAATTAATTGCCCTGGTCTTTACAAGCAGAAATGTTCCATTTCTGATGCAATACAACAATTCACCGTACTCATAGGTACTTCACTGTGTGAAGTTTTAATACTTCCCTGGAGTGGTTTTGCAGTCTCTGGGTACCCCCTTGGACTGACTTCTCAAAGGAGAACTGTACGGAGGACATACAATGGCTGCCATTGCTGACCTGTTTATGTCTTAAAAGCCAAACTCCAAGCCCACCCCCAACCCAAATTACTTTTCTTTCTAATAGTTAATCATTTTTCATTTGCAAACTTTTTTTTAGTAGACCCTTAAATTTAAACTCAATGTAAAAACAGCCAAATTATTTTCATAACAGCAGAGATCTAGATAAGCTTTGATAGTGCAATATGTTTGAGATAGCAACAAGCCAAGTGTTAAACGTTCCACGGAAAGGTGGGGAATCACCCAGGGGAGCAATAGAAATGACCAAGCCTTTCAAAGCAGCAGTACTTATCTGTGCATTCATTTTTAACACAAAACAGAACTTAACAGAGTAAAAATATGAACCAGTTATATTGTAAAAGAATAACAGGCTTGACCCCAGAATTATGCCTATGTGGCATGACACTTTGGTACAACATAATCAAATTCATACTTTTTTTCAGTATACAATACTTTTATTATATTCAATAAATGTGTTCTACTACAGTGAAATAATCACATCCACCTGACCTTTCTGTTTACAGGTTAACAAGGTTATGCTTACTTGTAAGCTTGCCCCAGATATGGCATCTTAAAGCTGAGCTCTAGGGATGAGCCGAACACCCCCGGTTCGAAATCAAAAGTGCTAATTTTAAAGGCTAATATGCAAGTTATTGTCCTAAAAAGGGTTTGGGGACCCGGGTCCTGCCCCAGGGGACATGAATCGATGCAAAAAAAGTTTTAAAAATGGCAGTTTTTTCAGTGATTTTAATGATGCTTAAAGTGAAAAAAAAAAAGTAAAATATTCCTTTAAATATGATACCTGGGGGGTGTCTGTAGTATGCCTGTAAAGTGGCACGTGTTTCCCGTGCTTAGAACAGTCCCTGTACAAAATTGTATTTTTAAGAAGGAATCAAAGTAATTTAAAACTGCTTGCGGCTTTAATTTAATGTCTGGTCCTGGCAATATGGATGAAAATCAGTGAGACAAATGGCATGGGTACCCCCCCCCCCCCCCTAGTCCATTACCAGGCCCTTTTGTATGGATATTAAGGGGAGCCCCACACCCAAATTAAAAAAAGGAAAGGTGTGGGGACCCCAGGCCCTATATACTCTGAACAGCAGTATACAGGCGGTGCAAACAAGACAGGGACTGTAGGTTTGTTGTTAAGTAGAATCTGTTTGTCATTTTGAACTGGTACATTTTAAAGCTCCAGCCAAAAAATCTATTTTTAAGCTTTTTGGAAAACATAGGGAAGGGTTATCACCCCTGTAACATTTGTTTTGCTGTCTGTGCACCTCTTCAGAAGATTTCACCTCACTTTCTGTCCCAATGACAATGTTCTTTTGAAAATTTGGGGTTTTTAGTGAAACAAGGATTTCCCATATCAACTCTTACAGGAGAGAATTTCCCTTCCTAGGGTAGATTTCATCTCACTTCCTGTTGTCTCCTTCCGTTTTCAAGTATCCTTCGCAAGTTGGATGTTTGAAAGTAGGGGCCTGCCCTATATGCTCTGCAGAAATTTGGGCCTTAGGTGTTGGTGTTGCCACAACACTGTAAGCTCTCACACTTAAGCCCCATACACACGGTCGGATTTTCCGATGGATTATGTCCTATCGGACAATGTTGTCGGAAATTCCGACCTTGTGTAGGCACCATCGGACAGTTTCCATCGGATTGTCCTACGGACAAAGTTCTATCTCCTGCTCTAAAGATTTTCCAACAAAGTCCGATCACACCAATTCCGATCGTGTGTAGCGAATTCCGACGGACAAAGTGCCACGCATGCTCAGATCACATTACAAGACCAAAGCTATTGGCTACTAGCCTCTACGTAGTCCCGTCGTAGGCAACAAACGTCACCAGGTTCAGAATGATCGGATTTTCCGACAACTTTTTCCGACCGTTTGTATGCAACACCAGTGTCGGACTAAATCCGTCGGACCAAATCCGATGGATTTGGTGGTCGGATTTTCCGACCGTGTGTATGGGGCTTTACTCTTGGTGGGCGCTGGAACGCCCTGCTGTGAACTATTATATCAATAATTCTAATTACATGCCATTGTTGAACAGTGGTAGAAAAATTGGGCCTTTGGTGGTGGTGTTGCCACAACACTGTAAGCCCTCACAGTTACTCTAGGTGGGCGCAGTAATGGGCCCTGCTCTGAAATATTAGATTAAGAATTGTAATTACATGTCCCTGTTGAACAGGGGCAGAAAAATTGGGCCTTAGGCACTGCTGCCACAACACTGCAACACCTCACAGAAACTCTAGTTGGAGTGCAGGAATGAGCCCTGCTGCAAAGTATTGCATCAAACATTGTAATTACATGCCCTTGTTAAACAGGGGCTGAAAAATTGGGCCTTAGGCACTGGTGCTGGTGCCACAACACTGCAACCCCTCACAGATACTCTAGTTAGAGCGCAGGAATGAGCCTTGCTGCAAAGTATTGCATCAAAAATTGTAATTACACGCCCCTGTTAAACAGGGGCTGAAAAATTGGGCCTTAGCCACTGGTGGCGGCGCCCAGAACCAAAGCTTACAAGCTATCAGCATGATCATTGAGGAGGAAGAGGATAGTCACTCAGCATAACAGGATAGTCACTCAGCATAGGCAGTCTTGAAGGGATCTGACATTTAAAAAAAAATATTCGGTTACATCAGCATCATGGGGCTTGGTATGGTTGGGGATGATCCAAGACTGATTCATTTTTATGAAGGTCAGTTGATCAACTGAGTCGGTGGACAGGCGCACCCTGTGATCGGTTACAAAGCCTCCAGCAGCACTGAAAGTGCATTCCGAAAGAACGCTGGATGCAGGCCAGTGATCCATCCTCAAGACCCAATAACCCAGAGAATTTTCGGTGGGAAAGGTGTCCAGGTCTGCTCTTGCCCCTAGGTATTCCTGCACCATGTAAATCAGAAGCTGATGGTTGCTGGAACCGATCATACCTTGGGTCAGATGGCCACCTTCTCCACCGCTCCTTCTGTGACTGACCAAAGCCTCAGCAACACATTGTCCAGGAATTTGTAACCTCCCAGTCTCTGGGAATGCGTTGCACAGACCTTTCTGCAAGGCCTTCCAAAGATGTTTCATCTTCTGCTCCCTCTACGAAGGCAAGATAAGGTCTGCAACCTTACCCTTGTAACATGGATCAAGGAAGGTTGCCAGCCAGTAATGATCCATCTCCTTGATCTGACAAATACAAGGATCCTGTCGCTTTGCAGGATCAAGGAGGCCATGCAGCGTAGGTTAGCCGAGGCATTCGGTCTGGAGTCCTCTGGGTCACTAAGGATGACATGATCCGCAGCCACCTCCTCCCAGCCACGTACAAGTCCATGGGTTTCTTGGGACTGTAAATGATCCCTTAAAGACTGTTGATTATGCTGAGTGCTAGGCTCCCCCTCCATGCTGACACAATCCTCCTCCTTCTCCTCCTCCTCCTTCTTCTCCTCCTCCTCTTCCTGTGTGATCGGCGGGCCAGCAGGAACACTTTCTGGATAAAGGGGGCCTTGAGAGGTAAGGAAGTCCTCCTCTTCCTGCCTCTGTTCTGCCTCAAGTGCCCTGTCCATTATTGCACGCAGTGTGTGCTCCAACTGGTACAAGAGGGACAGTGTCACTGATGCATGCACTGTCCCTGTTCA